>CAXIVM010000428.1:180380-200858 GCA_964035705.1 Porites rus | reverse complement strand
CTCCCTTCAGCGCCGGATTCCCCACAAGGATTTTGTGGAGGAGGAAGCGAAGCTTCATGAGCAGTTCATGCAAGGATACTTGGACGCCACCTTGGATCATGTGTTGACCAGCGCTGGGCCACCGTTGGATTTGAACAACTTACCATTCTTGAGGCAGGAGCACACAACTGTGTGATGCAAGCTTGTGGTGTTATTTTCCCATTCTCATGGGACAGCCTTAAATTGGTGTTAGTCGCTTTGCGAAACTTTGGGAAGGTTTGTTTTGTAAGCCAGAGGCCACTCCTGGCAGCAGTTGATCAACGAGAAAGCCGAGAGGTGGAATTGCGGGACGCTGAATTGGCTGAGCGTGTCAATGAGGCTACCTTCGAGCAAGTGAAGGCAAAGGTGGAATCGGACATAGCCCTACTGGAGAGCCGTGCTGAGACTCCTGAACGCGTTGCCATTGAGGCTGCCTTGGATAAGAAGTTTTTGCAGGACAGGCAGCTGACATTTGCATGCACAAAGATAAGAACTTTGTAATTGTTCAATTGGGCTTTGATGCTTAGGTTTCATGTCTTATTCTTTTAACATCGGCAACAAAAGCAGTCGGCCTTGTTGGTTGCATCTGAGGCGTGGGCAGGAGTTTACACGTGAATGGATGGACTCCAACTGCAAGGTCATCTATGAGTCTGAACTTGCTGCTGGAACCAGTGTTGGGGACATTGCTCGTTTCTCTTCCAGGTTTACCTCAGGAGCAGATTCAAAAACGCACCCCGCCCAATATCGTAAACATTTTTGTGTTCTGAGCAAAGTGTCCAATAGCAAAGATTTCACAGACTAAATTTGGATGGTTCATGGCTTGAGCTGAGGAGGTTTTTTTAGTCAGTCAACCAAACTTAGGTTGACCCTTGTGTGCATGGACTTGGCAGTGTGGCCTAGCAACTTCGCCGCTCTCAGGAAGGCTATGGATGTGTTTAAGGCCGTGATGGCACTCAGCTTTTCAGTTGCTGGTTGGGTCTCCCTTCCCCTACCACAAGCTCAAACAACAACCAGCGCCTTGATGAAACACCGGAGAATGATCGAGGACGAGCTGCATGGTGCAAAATTGGATGTGACCCATCAGGTGACGGTGACATACACCAAGGACGGGTCACTAGCCAGTGACAAGCGGCAGGTCAGTCAGCCTGTCCTTCTCGTTACACCGGTGGGGGGGAATCAGCAGACCAATGCCTGGCTTGAGGGGACAGTCTACAAGAACCAGATTCTGGGGCCTTTGCCACTCATTCCAGTCAGCCACATGATTGGGTATGACACCGAGAACCGTCCAGGTGCTGCAGCAAGAGTTGAGCAGTGGCTTGATGTCCATTTGACAGTTGTCAGTTTTGCAATGTTTGTCTCAAACAAATGTTTTTGGTTTATTTTTCAGCAGTATAAACTATGTTTGAAGATTGATTCAAAAAATGCCATCACATTGTGAGGAGAGGTGTGCAAGCTCATGTGGAGATGCTACGGGCGCTGTTGTCCGGAGTTGACATTGAGGACACGACCACGGTCATAGTGGCTGATTTGCTTCCCAACAAGTATTTCGGAAGGATATATATTTAATATATAAGTTTGATGTTTGTTGTGAAATTGATTTCTTTTAACAATTAATGTTCAGTTCAATTTCATGCAGCCTCAAAGATACAGCATCCCAAATCCCAGCTCAGGTATGCCGAGATGGGTAGAGCTGTGCAGCAACGATCGCTCAAAGGAAACACGAACCCCAAGATCGTGTATGTGGGGATGTTCAACTCAGACCATGAGGACACAGACAAAGCGATGCAAGATGCAGTCTACCAGTGGTGGGATGAGAGTTCTCACGCACCTCCGCGCGCAAGAGCTCGTGAAACCTTGCCACCCCCAGAGTTCCAGCTCTTGTCCTGGAGTGATGGACATGTGGTCTTTCCTGAGGCTTTGTCCACTAAGTTTGCAGCAGGCACACCGCAACACAAACGCATGATGGAATTGAAAGCAAAAGTCAAGGAAAAGTGTCCAGATATGCTCGATTCGGAACGGAGGGGTTCTGGTGCTACTGCCGCCTCTGCTGCTGGTGGGCGCCGCCCTCGAGCAGCGGGCCGTCCAGACTACACCATCGAGGGCGGGCTTCAACCCTTGGATGTGGAGCGCGAGATTGATCTCGCATCGATTTCAGCTGCATCCTTCAATGAACCGAAGATGCTTGGCATTGGGTTGGCATTTTCTTTGGGTGTTCCTGGCTTGTTCTGATTCATGTGTGGACAACAATGAATTGAAAACATATGTGTATGTAATATGTAATATATAGTATTAATATATAACCAATCACTATATAGCTTACTGGTAATCAGCTCCTGGAATGAGTTAGTATCATGGCATGAGACTGCTATGCATCTTAGGCTGGCTGGGTGTGACGCAAGGGGCAAGCCGTCATTGCATGTGACACCAGATTTCAACCTGTATTTGGGAAACCCCACTACCGAGACCATGTCGCTCAATGGTGTGGAGTTGTTTGGCTTCAACGTTGGAGCTTATGAACAACGCATTGTTTCAGGCAAGGCTGCTTCAAAACACACACGTGAAACCTTCAGTACCTAGTCCTTAGAACAGAGTTATTTTGTTGGATTCACACCTGTTCCATTTTTGTATGACGTGACGAGATGTTACAGAATTGCTTTGCGTCTAGTTTACTGACAGACTGTCAGTTTAGGACTCGGCGAGAGTGAGAAGAATCACATTTGTTGGCGGCTTGGATCAGACTTGAGCCTGGTGAGCGTCAACAAGAAGCTGATGCCACTGGCTGAGTATCTCCATCAGTGCGTGACAGTACATGGCGTAGCATCTGTCGAGCTACTAGACCACACAATGGCTCCCAAGATGCACCCTGCAGTCAGTAGCTCAGGGTATGAAAGTTCTTGCCATGTGTGACAGATTGTGACAAGGAGGAGGTGCTTCTATTTTGTTCTCTTGAAATTTGTAAGGCCTCTGAAGGAGCTGAACCTGTTCCAGTGGCATATCGCCACTCCATATCGCCCAGCAGCACCGGGAAATGCAATTGCTTCAAACCTACGCAAGTGGGTGAGAACCAGGGATACAGGCAGGGTGCTGCTAGGTCAAGTGTGGGGCATTTTGACAATCTGTGTCAATCTGATTCAGTCTGGCGTATTCCACTTGGAGGCATGCGAATTTCGGAGCGTGCTATGCGGGTAACTATCACAAGCTGCCCCGGAACAAGAACGCTTCAGTGGTCTGGGAGGCAAAGATTTTGACTCATTGTTTTCAGCGCAATGTATAGGTTTCCCTTTTGTGTGATTGTGTTATCAAGCATTCCGAACATTTCCGAACCAAACTTTTCAGGTGACTCTTCAGACAGGCTCTGGCTGTCCCAAGATATTGGCAACAAAGTGCAAAGTGTACCTGACCGCTGCTTTGTCCATTAAGCCCGAGAGCTGGGTCAAATTGACCTGAGTTTTTCCAGATGGTTTCTACTTGTTGGCATTGGCTGGCTGTATGAGAGCTCTTGCATGTAAGAATCATGTTGGTTACTACGTGAAACAGCCAGCCAAGTCGAGCTTGGTGTTGCCACACATGTTGGCCATTGATGTGGGCAGATTGCAGGCAGCTTAATCCTGTTTCAGTGCGAGCTATTCTGACTTCTTTATGATGTTACACTGTTGCTTGGCCTGCCCAAAGGATCGAACGGTTCGACTCAGCGTCCAGCCTGCCGTGTGAGTGTGATCGCTAGCTCACTTTTTGACAGCAGCTGGCAGTTCTGATGGACAACAGAGTGATCTGAGAAATATATGGTGAGTAAAACCGAAGGCTCCTCTTTCAGGGTTATGTACTGAATGCGCCAGCCCACTTGGAATCGGTGTCTGTGACATTAGATTGCATTCGTTGCCCGTGCCTCTTATAGGGTCCCACGCTGCCGAGATCAGTTTCACACCTAAGTAAGAGGCAATCACAGCAAGCCATGAGCTTCATTTTGCCACCTGTCGATGATCTTTCTGAATCGGACGACGTCAAGGAAGAGTCGCCTCACAAAGAGGCGACATGGTTCTAAGATGTTCTGAGTTTTTTCAGAGTCTAAGAGTTTGTAAGATAGTAAGACGATAAGATTTTGTTCAGTCAGTTTTGCCGGTGCGTGGCAAGGTGACTATGAAGCGCCCTGCAGCTGCTCCCAAGAAGACACTCCCCAAGAAAAAAGCTGACCCTGACACACCTCGCATTGAAACAGGAGCATCTGAATCTGCTGGTGCAGCAGCAGAAGGCACGGAGAGCCAGAGTTCGAAGCCTGATGAGGGTTCGACTGCGGCTGTGACTGCAGAAGCGAAGGCTAAAGCGAAGGCCAAGGGTTCCGCTAAGGCGGCAGGGATGAAACCAACACCGAAGCCGAAACCTAAAGCGAAAGGTAAATCAAAGGGGGAGGTCAAGGCAAGGCCCGCATGCAAGAAGGAGAACGCTGATGAAGGACAGCGTTGCTTACTTCTTTGTTGGGACTTAGAGTCAAAATGACACATGTTTTTTGGTGAGGATAAAAGATGCTCAATCTTGATATGAATGACCCCTTCTTGGAGGAGCAGAGTCGGCCATCAAAGTCTCATCCCCTTACTACTACAAGGCCACCAATATTTGGGCGCTGAAGCTGGATGACCACGAATTCTTGAAGGCCTGACAAACATTAGTTTGTCTTTGCTATTTCTGCGTTTCAAGACTTATGGGTTAACCTTCTGCTTGAGGCAGGTGGCAAATACTATGATTCTGACAAGTCATTGGAAATCATCGTCACAGCCTCAGCCTGAAGTCATGTTAATCAATTTAATCTCTAATCTCTACTTTTTGGGAGCAACCAACCTGGTTTCAATTCACTTGTGGCTTGCAGACAGCTGGACGTGACCGGCTTTTAGCTGGAGTTCCTGCTCAACAAGTTCGTGATGAGGTTGTGTTTTGCTTAGTCGAGAAGAGCGCTCTTTAATCTGTATGTCATGGTGTTTTTTTGGTATGGTTGTCACATGAGGCTGCCATGAAGCGGAAGCTTGAGTTCAAAGGCAAGTATCGTTCCAACGTTGTCTAAATTTAGTGAACATTTTTTTCGAAGGGTAAGTCTTGATTCTGGATCATCGGTGCAGTGATGATCATCACTGCCTTGCAGGCGAAGCACAGACGAGAGAGCCCAAAGCACGAAAGAAGCCTGCGGCCTTGACATTGGTGCCTTCACGTGAGAATGTGGAGGATGGACAGCACGAAGCTGGCGAGTCTGAGCAGTTGGAACATGATGAAGAGGTAGAGGCGATAGAGGCGCCTAAGGAGGCGGCTTCAGTGGACTGAGACAGATTGCTTTAAAAAGCAAGGAGCTTGAGACATCCGTGCAGTGAAAAGCCTGCTCTCAAACCAGTAGGGATCAGGAATCACGCGCAACTGGTTCAACCTGTTACAGTGTTGCTACTTTCCATCAAAGAGCAACTGTTAGTTGCGACATCACTCTTGCGTTCAGGACATTTCTTGGAATTGTCACATTCGAGTTTTTAGAGATTGGGTTGGGAACAGTTTGTTTGATGACAAGCTGCTGTGACTGCTGTGCTTACTTGCTCCTTTAAGTAGACACATCGCAATATGATCGACGCACGTGTGATAATACACAAAACTGTCATACCATACAATACTATATTTTGGCCTGGCTTCAATTAGTAGGCAAAATTTTGGGTCTTATCATGAGGCTCCAACTCTTTGTTTACAGTTGATGCTCGCTGTTTACTCTCCACAATCCGTCCAAATCGATTTCATTGGCTCTTAGTAGGAAGTATTTTTCTTCTCGCCAAAACTTGGTGACGCCCTCCCTCCCTCCCTCCCTCCCTCCAAATCAAGATTAGGGATTACCCTTTGTTTCAAGAAACTGCCAAACCCGATTACATTGTTTTATGGTCAGTGCTGCTGCTCAAGGCAAGCACATGGAGTTCCACACGGCCACTTGCATTTTGGCTAATGACATGTCTTAAGGAAACAATAAAAGCTGCTTCCCACAGGTTCCAACAAGAACGTTCTAAGTTTCCTGGGGCCAGCAGTTACTTCAAGGGTAATGCGCAAATGCGCACAGGGCCCCAATCTCAACAGTCTCCACAACAGGGGCAAGCACAGAACCCCCAATGCCAACGGAACCCCCATTGCAAGGCAAATACCTTCTCTATAGTTGCACAAGCAGTTCTACATCGGGAACTTCTTCATGTACACGCTTCCTTAGCCCACATTCATACTATTCTCCACCAACCCCTTGCTCTTCGCTCCACTCCACTCCTCGATCGGGTGACCCGTCCACACCTCCGTGCGCAACTCGAAGGACTACTCGCTCTCCGCATCAATCACACCGCCATTCACTACACCCACGAGCTCCTCACCGCCTTGGGTCTATTACATATTGTGCACCACAGTCCAGAACAACTTGAAGCTGAACTTCAGGGTCGCACGGACTTTGGCGATCGCTTCGATTACTACCGTTCACGGCATTCCCGTCTTTGCAGGCCGGCCTCAGCACTCCTATCGTCCTGAAGTACCTCCTACGCCGACCTCACCGTTGACTACCAGGACTCACAACACCTTTAACCGGCCACTACTTGTTTGGGACCACCTCCTCCTGGTACTGTACCTCGAACCCGTCTGATCGCTCGCTCTCGGTCCCGATCTCGACTTCGGTCGGCCAGTCCTTAGCCGGTGTACGTTTCACCCATTTTCTCGCTCGCAAAAACCTGCTGTACGTGGACCGCGCACTGACCTTAGCACTCTTCTTACTTTTGGTTTTTCATTGTTGGCTTCACTTCCACTTGCACTTTATGTCTTGGGGCTCCAGCCATTCTGATTCAATCGATGCCACCTTCCAACTACAAACGATTTCCTTCTGCATTTTCGACATGTCTTTCCACTGGGATTGTTTACCTTCTTTTTCCGCTTCATCCCTCGATCACGGCGAGCTCAGCATCCTCTCCGGAATCCCATCGAGCGACGTGAACCTGGACGGAGCTCCAGATCGCATGATGATGTTGATTACAGTGGTGACGAAGTTGACACTACCGCATTGCCTTCAACCGCTCCACCACCAGGGACTGAGATTGCAAGCGGCCCTCCAGTACCACAGATCCACCCCATCTTCTCCCACCGACCCCAACACTGCACGACGACCGGCGTTTCCACTCCCCGACCACCAGTGCCACTACGTCCCTTGGGCGCAGGCCCTCCATCGGTCTCCCGCCCCATTCCCATCTCTCGTCCTTGGACTACCACTACCCCTCCCGCCTTGGTCGCAAACCTTCGCCTGTACCGGGGGTCTGGGTCGATGCCCGTACCCCCATACACTTGTAGGAGCTCTTTCTTTGAACTGCTTTTCAGGGAGATCTTCTTTCGACCTCCCTCCTTCTTCCGCTCTGAGCTGCTGCTGTGGCGCTTTCTCTTCTTGCTTCGATCTTTCTTCCGGCTGCGACCTCTGTCCTTCTTTCAGTCCACCTCCTCTCGCTGCTTCGCCTCTGGCTTCTTCCACGAGGTTCATCATCCATGCCACGTTTTCTCCTTTCCGGGCCCGTATCTCCTCTCCATGCAGGTTGCCTGCGTCCAGCCGATCCTCGCACCTGTACCATCCTCATCACTTTCTCCGCTGCACCACCCCCCCATTGTAGGATGCTCTCTGTGCTGGTTCCATGCAGCTCCACCTCCATCTCTACGTCGTCGTCCTCGCACCTGGACGCCCTTGATCAGGCCAGCAATCTCCGCCGACTTCTCGTAGTAGCGGCCCGTGACATGCACTGCCAATCGCTTCCGCAGGGCTTCCAGTGCACTTCTCTGCAAGGCACCAGGACTCCTTCTTCGAAGTTCGCTTCTCCTCACCACCCAAATCAACACACTCCATCACGTTCCCCTCCCCGGACCAGTTCGCGACGGGGCCACTCCCTCCACCCACCTCCCTCCAATGATCAACCGTCACCACCAGCCAAACGGCCCGGCCTGCCTCCGTTAGAGCCGCTTTCACACCTCCGGGACTTGTCCTACGACCCCGTTCTGGCGACAATCCACACTCACTACCCACACCTCCGGATTCCTCGACTCCCATCTCACGTCCCACTACTCCACCTCAAGCATTTCACCAACCGCCACCCACCAGCACACTCCCCAATCCAGAGGCAGAAGAACTTCGAGAACTACGTCTCCAGTTTCAGCAACAGGCCATTCATCACCAACTTCAACAGCAAGCTCTATTGCAATCTCCATACAACTTTACTTTCCACTCCTGCCACCTTGCCCATTCCCATACCGGCACCTATGTCCACCTCCAATGCTGGCTCTTCCAACACCCCACCTGACCAGGCAACCTTGTCCAACACTCCGGCAGAACGAGAACCCGCAGACCTCTCCATTTCCCTTTTCACACCACCTCCCTCCACCCAGACCACAGACCAGGCACAGTCCACTCCAACCAACCGATCTTCCGCCGGACCGATCAACCTGTGACTCCTCCAATTTGGAGCATTCAATGGGCACGTCGCACTCCTTCTCCTACCAGTATGGAACATTCCGGCGACTTGGTCTATTTGATGGGAAACATCGCTGAGACTCTTCTCCGAGAGAGGATCGACGTCCACGAGCACGAGAGTCACGGTGAGAATGGGCTGGAGTGGCGGAGTCATGGGAACGGTGTGGAGGTCGATGTCGATCTGCTGAAGTACGCGGATTGCGAGGAGTGGAGGGTCGGCGATCGCAAGTTCTAGTGTCACGCTCTTCATGCCCGGAACGGGTTCGCGAGGAGGGACGAATGGAATGGTGGTAGTGATCGCGATCACGCCGGTTCTCTCGTCGCGAGTGGGACTCGAAGGTGGAGCGACGTGGAGGTGATCGTGCAGAACGGCGTTGGTGGGATCTGGTAGAGCGCGAACGTCGCCGATCATAATGCCTGGCCAATGGAGAGCGCTCATTGCGAGGAGCTTGATGGTCCCGGGAGGACTGTTGATGTGAAAGAGGTTGTCTGGGGCGAGGTCGGGGAGCGTAGGAGGGGGGTGGGCCTGTTGCATGAGGTTGGGAAAGCGGATTCCTGGGTTGGGGCGCTGCCAAGCGTGGGGGGGAAAGAATGCGTTTGCCATCGGATACGACCTGACTTCACTCGACACCCTGATTCTGGACACGTCATAGGCTTCGCTTCCGAACTTTTCCCTAGCTTACTTCTCTCCGAAGCCAATCTCAGGACAGTATGGCCGGACGAACGGGACTTCCTGAACCACTCCGTGACACAGATGGAACGATGGCTTCGGGCCTGGAACCTCCCCACTCGGCTTCAAGTTGAATGGCAACACTTTTTCCGGCAAGAATGGGAACGCCGTCAACACCATCAATCCACCCATCCCACCGGCTGGTCTCACTCTGAGATCCACACCTTTCGCCGCTACACCACAGCAGTACTCACTTGTCCCTATCACTACCACCACCTCCTGCGCAAGACCTTCATTCCTTCACCTACCACTTCCACACCCGTTTTCCAACCTACAACACGGTATTCTCCTGATCAAAACTCGGCTTCGAGACCTATGGCCACCCCATCTTGTGCAACGATACCGCTGGCCTACCTTCCGCGTACATACTTCCAAAACACTATCGTGATTGGAGCAAGGCACGCCCGATTGTGTCCTACGCGCAGACAGGCAGTGCCCCACTCAGTCAGACGATGGCGTCTGCCATTTACTGTCTCCTTCAGATCGTCTTCCCTGACCTTACAGCGCTCTCTGATGTCCTTCCACTTCTTCGGCGCGTTTGGAGACTATTGCAGAGCTATGACACCACGGATGACCTCATCCTCTACCAACAGGACATCGCCGGTTTCTTCAACTTCGTCACACACCCACGTATGATCTCCACAGTCGAGTTTTTGATCACACGGTACGCCTCTCTCCAAGGCTTAGATCTCCGCGACGATCCTGTAATCAGTGTTGCTCAACACCATCAAGAATCTTCAAGAACGCCTTCAACGCATCTTTCGCGGCCGTTGGCGCAAGACTTCCCGCTCCTACCATCCCATACACCTTCGTGATCTACCGGACCTGGTCACTCACCTCCTAGGCCTGGCCTCTTCCTACTTCACAGTCTTTCGACAATGTCAAGGAGCATCAATGGGCTCACCTTTGGCCCCTGCCTTATGCAGCGCCGTGGCACTTTTCAGGGAACACTGCTTCCTCCGTTCCTTTCCCACTTCCTCCTGGCGCTATGCCACCGGATTGGCGCTTCGGGCACGCTATGTGGACAATGTCTTCTTCCTTCGACCTGTACATATGCTGCATACGGATTCCTTCCGCGCCATTGCTCAACTTTCTTTTATGGCAGACCACTGGAGATGGAGTATGTCACGGAAGACACCCTACTCGGCTTCATTCTTTCCACATCGCAACGCATTATCACCTTTCGCCAACCACCCCACCTCACCTTGATCCGCAGCAACCGCACCGCGGGTTCCCCCCAGATGGCGCTAGCCGGCTTCTTCGCCCGCGGCATCTTGATCTGCCGCCTGACTCGACCTCGGGACCTGATCTTCCCGCAACTCATTGACCTCACCCAGCAGTACCTCGACCAGGACTTCACCATGACACAACTCCTACCGCTTCTTCATCAACTTTGTCACCGCTTTCATCTCCCTCGACAACCACTTCATTCGCAATTTCGGATTCTCACTTTCTCACCCGATGCAGCATCCGGAAACCCCTCGTGACAAAATGACGGCCGTTTGATCTCTTATCTCTTGTACTCCTGCTGTTTCACTTCTTCAACTCCCAATATCTCTTCATTGCTTTACTCTACAAGTGTTTCGGCTCAAACCCCCACCCACCCTTCCTCACCCTCTCTTCCCCCCTCCCTCTTCTCGTCCACTCCCTCCTCCCCCCCCTCAACTTTCCCCTTCCCCTGCCCCCTCTCATTTCGCCTCCTCCCCTCCTCCTCTCTCCCTCCCCCCGTCCCCCGCCCTCTCTCCCCCTGGTTTCGCTTACCCTCACCCCTCCGCCTGTGTTTCCCACCTCTCCCTCCGGTTCTCTCGTTTCCTCCGCGCCCCTGGTTCCCCCCATGCCTTCTCGTCCCCGCAAATGGGCTCCCCCCTCCCCTCCTTCTCCTGTCTCACCTTCCTCTCTCCCCTCTTCTCCTCGCCCACACTCTGACACCCCCTGGGAAGACGATTGGAGTGCAAAAGATGATGATCTCCTTCTCAGTCTCAAATGCAATGAACGACTTCGACCCAGTTGGCGATACGTTGCCAGCAAGATGCAGCGCCCGCTGTCCCAGATCCGAGCCCGTTCGACTAACCATCTTGAACTTCAACGACTCGCTACCTCATGATGCTCCTCAATACCTACATGGTCGCCAATTTACCTGCTCGACTTTTCTCTGTATGTTGTCGGTTCAAAAAGACACCGCTGCTGTGTTTCTTTTTTCGATTGCTTTTTCGATTGCAATTCAGTCTCATGACTTTTCTAATCCCCATTGTTTTCTTTTTCCGTCCATATAGTCTCTCGGCTCAAACTCTTGTCTCACTGTCCCCATTTCGACTTTCTTTCGACGAGCTCGATGACTACGCCATCAAGCACATGTACCAGACGACCTCGTCCTTCCGTGGCCTCCCACCTTCGGGATCCTGATGAACCCATCCTCATCTCCACCAATCTCCCGAAGAAAGCTCGCCCGGCAGAGCCTCCTATTTCAATACGGACGACGATGACCTCCCCTTACAGTCCGACTTCCTCCACACGCTCTCCATGCGCGACTACGCTCACCTCGAGTTCCCCTACCTCGCCTACACCCTGTCCTTTGGTTGGATTTCTCGTCAAGCTCAATGGGGAGGAGGTACCATTTTTCATTCCTCGCCCATCTATGCCTTTTCGACTACCTGAGGCTAAGCCTTGATTCAATAATTCATCTCTCAGTTTCATCCCCTACTACTTGCGCTTCCGGACAAAGGCACCGAGTAAGGAAAAGACAAGAAAGAACAGAATCTTGACTTTCTCTTTTGCCTGATATGGAGAACACCAACGCTCCGAACGATGACGCCCAAAACCCTTCGGACCAGTTCGTCTCCGACTCAAGCGCCCACAGATGATTGCCCTTTGACCCCGGAACAAATGGCGATTTCCAGCATGGTCGCCCTTCCACTTTGGACATGATGGTGCTCCCATTGTGGTTGACTTGGCCCCAGGGTCCACCACCTGGATTGACACGCATGCAGTGGATCCCGCCCTACTCCCATGTCTTCTTCGAGTCGAAAACCAATACAATGAGGATTACACTGACTGCGCCCAGCACGTCCACAACCGTGCTCACGGATCTTTTCCTGTCGCCAAACCCCACGAGGAATGGGCCTGCCGACAATGCGGTCCTTCCCGTCACTGGTTTTATCGATCTTGGTTCCACTACAAGACCATTCGCTGGGGCCACGAGGATGTTCCTGACTTCAAATCCGCATCACGTTATTTTCTTGACGTTCACCCTTCTTCACATTGGCATACTCAGCATTTTCGTGTTTGGGGCACCCGGGGCTGGCAGCTGGTATTGCCAGCCGTTCAAAGCCTCCCCATTTGGGAGGCCTGTGAGAACTACGAACATGCACTTCACCTTGAGGAGCAACGATTGGCCGCTGAAAACAACCCGATTATGTCGGACACCGCTCCAGCAGATCACCCCAGAGGACGCAAACGTCAGGCTGTCGACAATTTGGAGCACATTCGAGTGGAATACCAGCTGGAGGCTCTCCTGCAGAACTTCTAAGAGATTGATGTCTCTCAGACCCCCATGCTAAGGGGTCTCCCAGTTCCGGAACAACGACAACTCATCGAAGGCGTAGTACACACCCTCACTACGTACCAGGACGAGCTCAATCAACCGCTCGATCGTCAAGAACCCGCTCCCAATCCTGACCTTTCCCTCTGCACCCACAGGTCACGAACTGCCGATCGATCCGGTTGTCAGTGGCGCAGGAGTACCCGTACCTGACTCGGGATCTATGTCTTTGACATCCTCCTCCACAGATTCCCAGAATACCTTGGCTCCTCCTTTTCCACCTTCGGCTGGAACCCATGACTGACCACCGCTTCGACTCCAACAAGGACTTCAGGTTGAGGCCGTATGCGCTTCCCTTGTACATTAGAGCTCACTTGTCCCGCCGAAAACACTGTCGCCGGAGCCTTCCTCCTTCAGTTGTAACACTTTCTGTTTTCATCTTCGACACTTGATACATCATATCCTATCCTTTCTTTCTTTCTCTCTGTCCGCAGCCATTGGCTCTCAACATCCGTGTGTTTCGCTCGTCTTTCCTACTTCCACGATGATCTCGTCCCCTGGACTTCGTGTTCCTGAACCTCTGACTCAGTTGATACCCACTACGTGGCGTGACGTTCGCCAACCGTTTGAATTCCTGGATCTAGTTCCCAACCTCTCCACCATTCGGTTTGAACTGGACATTAGCCTGCTCGTTTACCAACCCCTCAACTACGTCACCGTGACCTTGGACATCCACCAACTCGAAACCAAGGAATACACGGTTGACGATCTCAAAGATGTGATCTACTCCCGGTTGGGACAACAACGTGCAGCTTTTTGGATGGCCCTGCCGTCAACCGGCGATTCTCGAGTTTGGGAAGTCCCACATACCTGTACACTTGAAGACCTCGTGCTCTACTACGTCAACTCTCGACGGATTCGCCCTCTTGGGATCGCTAATGAATATCCCCGAGACTCCACTCCTTTTCCTTATCGACCTCTACACACTGTCGCTCCCCGGCTACATGATGATGCCATCTGCCAACTCCGACTACCTTTGACTGCATATCAGACCTACCGTGAGCTTTAACTAGTCTCACCCAACCTTCCGGCTCGGAGCCTAAAATGTGCTTCCCTTCGGGGAGGCGTGTGTGTGTGTGCCCCTTGTAGTCACAGGGATCCCGTTGGATTGTTTCTTTCTTTCTTTGTTTTGAGCAGGGGGACCATCCATGTACTGTGTGCGACGGTCCAACGAAGCGGCCACAGTACACGCGGATATCACGGCTGATCACCGTGACGTACCTGCGAATTTTGTATGGCATGAGGCTATGCCCAGAACCTCAAGACATGATACCTAAGTAGCCGCAGACTTGCGCGCCACGACGTCACCTTGTCGGATCGTCGATCGCTCTCTTCCGCTTTGGGCCCTCCTTCCACCTCCAGGATCCAGTGGTTTGTACGTGTACCCTTAGGAAATGGAACCCTAGGCCGGCGTGTGGCGCCGCTGTCAAGTCAGTACGCATATCCATAAGTGTGTGTGTGGTGAGATCCATGCTGATGCTGGTGATCGGAGCGACCTCTGTGGTGGTGTCGGTGATGGCGGCGGCGTCCATGATGTTGGTGTCGGCGACGCGGACGGTGAGGCTGCTGAGGTGCTGAAGGTGCGTCCTGCTTGTTCGTGCTAGCCGTAGCAGTCTGGGCCGAGCCAGTGTGTGGAGGGGGCGGCTGTGGTGGGCTGTATTGGAGCCCGTGGTGGTAGCTGAGGTAGTCTGCGGAGATGGCTGAGCAGGTTTGCTCTGAGTTGGCTGGGTGGGGCCTGGTGAAGCTTGGGTAGAAGAATCCTTGGCGGTTTGTGTAGAAGAATCCTTGGCGGTTTGTTCTTGGCTATTGGCGTGGGTGGGGTCCGCGCCGGTGGACCCGACCGCCGGAGCGGTGGCAGGAGGTTTGGATGGGGTGACGGGTGGAAAAGCTGAAAAAGGATGTGGTGCCTTGTTGAGGATCCCATGTGATTGTGGTGGGTTGCTGGGCGGCGGCAGGTGCTGGAGCTGGGGAGGTTGGGGGTGGAGGTGGATGTGGATGAGCGGTAGCCGGCTGTTGTGGTTGAGGATGACAAAAACTCTTGAGGTGGCATTGCTGTGGGATAGCTATATGCAATCGGAAAAGTGGGTGTCGGTTGTGGAATGGCTTGATGAAATGGGACTGGTTGAGTTGGAAAGGTGGGATGTGAAGGCCACGTGGGTTGCTGCATCAGAGGAAGTAGGATGTGGAGGTAGCGGATGTGGAATGGGCATTGTCGGAGGTGGATGGCCTGGTGGAGGTTGTGGTACATAAGGATACGGCCACGGAAAATGCATGACGTTCAAAGATGCTGTTGTCGGCAGCTGAAGGATCCAGGCGTTGTTGTCGGCGGCTGCAAGTATGGCGTCCGCGGCGCAGGAAGGCAGCTGCGAAAAATCAAACAACGCTGGAGTGTCGAGGAATGCGTTGAAAACATCGAATTATGGTGAATTCAAAGCGGTCAAGATGGAAAAATCTGCATGTTTAAGAACTCCGAGTTGGGAAAGGCAACATGGAAAATGTGGAAAAGGCAAGATCTTGATCCAGAAAATCACTCTCGCAAAAACATATCCGTATACCCGGCGGTGGAGAAGTACCTTACACTCGGGAGTCTCGATTCAGGAAATTTAGAGGGTGAGACGAAAATCAGAAAAGATAATCCAACGCGCGCAGAAAGCAGCAAAGGTGGTAAACCGGCGTGATCTCGGCGCCCCAGTGACGGGGATCACACTCTGCGCCCAGTGGGACGACAGAGCGGCGCACACTTAGACAATGGGTTTGCAGTTACATCACTTCCACGCGGAAATGAATGAGGGAACAGAAAGGCGAGTGAGTCCGAAAAATTGAAGGTGTTGAACACAGGT
This sequence comes from Porites rus, assembly GCA_964035705.1. Taxonomy (NCBI): domain Eukaryota; kingdom Metazoa; phylum Cnidaria; class Anthozoa; order Scleractinia; family Poritidae; genus Porites; species Porites rus. Next base: position 185,181 of record CAXIVM010000428.1, on the reverse strand, counting down.
GTTGCAATCGCTCAGAAATCGCAGAAAACAGCGGCGGTGAGCTCAGCAGCTAGAAAATGGGTTTGTGGGGGGTAGCATGCAAACCACCATGGAAGCAAAACATCAGGCATTGGACAGCGTGGGCAAAAGTTCTTTCAGCAGGTACGTCACTGGACGTCTCCAGAGACACTGCAGAGAGCTTTGTTAAGTGGAGCTCTGCAGGCCTGCTCCACTCCCCTGCAAATCATGTATAAGGAACGAAACTCTTAGAAACAGGAGGGGGGCACACACACACACTTGAGAAGGTTGCTCCGTGGAGCTTCGCGGTGTGCATTAGCCCTTTAAAGTTACTGCAGATTAGACCTTGACTGAAAAGAAAGTGCTGGGTCGGTCGAACAGAATTGTTGAAACATCGAATGGATGAAGATTAAAAATTGAATTGTGCAGGTACGCTGGGATGATCAGTCCCAGTATCACCAAGGCCTAGAGAGCGTCTTCGTTGGTGGTAGACTCTCTGCCTTGCTACCACCCCCTGCTGCTGTACATTGGTCACAAAAGTCTTAGGGTAGGTTGGAAAGAGCTAGGGTAGTGTCCTTGGAAACAAGAGTGGACACACACAAAGAGCCGAATCGGCGCAACTAGACCGGATCAGAAAATACCTGTATAATAAATAGTGGAAGGGCAGGACGTCGAAAAGGAACTTGTAAATTAGAAAATGTAAAGTGAAGGACTGTGAGACTGCTGGCGCATGGTCTTTTTCCTCGTGGCCGCAGCGCCGCGGCGCAGTGTTCCTTTGAATGACCTTTTGTCATATAGAGCTGCATCAACTGCTGTGCTGTGGTAGGTGCGAGGTGCTGTGGAAATGTGTATTTTCGTAATGTGTGGTGGCGTGACTGTAAGCCTGAAAGGCGTAGTCTGTGACTCCCCGCTGACTGCGGATCACGAATCTGCCAGGGATGTGTGGGGAGTTGAAAGGTGACGGTTCTGTTGAGGGGATCGATCAGGAAACCGAGTAGATGGTCGTCGTCCACTGGCTCTGTTTCGACTGGGTGTTCATAAAATTCGGGATGGGCCAGTGTAGTGATGGGGAGTGCTGATCTGTATTGTTCGTTGAGCAGGATATAGCGGTTGTCAACGTAGCGTGTGTTGAGCAGGTGAAGGCTGGGTTGGTGCAAAAAGGTGTGGTATGTGGTTTGCCAGGTGTGTTCGATGAGCGTGATTGCAACGTTGCAGAGTGCTGGTGAAAGCTGACTGCCAATGCCTGCTCCTTGGATTTGTTTGTAGTAGGTGTTGCAGGCTTGAAAAATGCATGATTGAAGGGCTTGTTGTACAATCAGGGGGATGTGCTGCGTGTCGAGTGTGCGTTGTTGTGGGTGGTGAATGTAGTGTCGACCTATGTGGGAGTGTTGAATGGGGTTGCCGGTGGATTGGACGTCAATGGTGACGGTGGTGGTTGCGTGTTGGGCTTTCCAGCGATTGCATAGGCTGATGACTGCGTCGACGAGACGTTGTTGAGGTACACTGTTGAAGAAGCTGACAAGGTCATCATTGATCGGTGTGAGGTGAATGTCGTCGGGTGTTGTCTGGAAGTGGTTGTGGAGGTGTTGCCATAGGTTGGGGATGGAAAGTTGGCCTGGATGTTGAGGTAGAAGATGAAGAAGCATAATGTCCAAGGCCTTGGAGGTGGCTCGCAACAGTGTGCCAGCTATAGATTTGAAGTAGCTGATGACTGTTCTTCCTTTTCGCCATGACTTCTTTTGTTTGAGGAAGACTACACCATGCGGTGTGTAGAATTGTTTGCGGAATCCCCATGGGTAGGCTCGTCGTATGTTGGCGGGGAAAGATTGAGTGAGCAGTTGGTGGAGTTGTTGGGCAGTGAGGTCTGGTAGTGGTAGAAAAAGTTGTGGTGTGTTCCAAGTAGTGAGACATCCGTGGAAATAGTGTTGTGGGCAGAAAAGCCGTAGATTTTGTAGTTCGTGGTCGGCGTGATGTAACACCAGCTTGTCTGTGAGGAACTGCTGTAATTGGGTGACATTGCGTGATGTGAATCGTGGTGTGTGTAGGATGTGGTCGATGTGTTGTTTCCATTGTTGGTGTAGAAAAGGTAGGCTGTGTTGGTGGAGGGCGGTAGGTAGACCATGGTGTCGTAGCCATTGAGTGAGTTGTTGTTGGAAGTGTTGAAAATATTGTGTCTTCGTGGGAAAGAAGGTGCTGTTCATGTTGGCTTGTAAAAATATTTGAAGATGGCTGGGTAGCTGTAGGTCATCGAGTGTGAGCACATAATGGCCATCGTAGAGCGGCGGTGTGTGGTTGGGTCGAAGTAGGGAGTGCGTGTGGTGGCAGCTGCATGGCATGTCGGCCGCTGAGGGCTGTGCTGAGAAGAGTTCCTCCCAACGTTTGTGATTGTACAGCCTTGATCGTAATGTCTTGCGCGCTGCTTCGCGCAGTTTGGTGGCGGGTGGATGGAATGGTATGACGTGGTGCATGTGGTGTTGGATCAATGTGCGAAGCCATTTTTCAGTGGAGGACGAGAACGTACTGTGGGAGAGGAAAGGGATGGTGAAGGGCTTGTTGGCTTTTGGTGGAGTGAGATTGCGGAAGCTGAGTGCTGAGTGTATAAGGTGAAGGACTCGTGATCGATCTGGTTCTTCTAAGCTGGCGGCCATGCGACGGAAGGCATAGATTTCGAGATCAGTGTATTTGCCGCTGCGGATGGCTGTTGAAGTTTCAAAAGATGAATGTGCATGATTGCTGAGCTCACGTAGGACTGTCAATGCGTGTAAGCGTTGACTTGTGTGGAGGCGGGGCTGCTTGATGGTGTTTTGTCGTCGTCGAAGCCTTTGGAAAAGACGTTTGTGAGTGGACATGCGTGTGAAAGTGGTGCGATGTTTTGCGAATTGCCAGCCGGAGGCCTTGAGTTTTAGGTGTCGTTGAATGTATGGCCAATTGAGGGTGGGTTGCCATTCTTGTATCCGTAAGTGTTCGTAGGTCCAAGCTTGATCGTAGGTGTCGTGGTGGGAAAGGTAGATAGTACTGTAGTGGTGGAGGTTGTTCTTGGAATGCCAGTAGCGTAGGGATAGCTCAGCTGAAATTGGATGGTTGTTGTGTAATTGTTTGAGTTTAGCGTGGCGGTTGTATTCTCGCTTCGGAATGGTGATGCTAGTGGAGCCGATGTAAGTGTGTCCATGCTGGTGGTATTGGTGTGTGGTGTGGTGCTGGTTGAAGAAGAGTTTTGCATAAACTGCGTTGGGATGTGTGAACATTTGGTAGTGGTAGGTGTGTGGGGTGACGTGTAGCTGGTTGAAACGTGAGCGCCATTGTATGGAGTGGTGTGTTTTGAGATGGAAAGGCAAAAAGGCATGTGAGGTGAATGAGACTGACGGAAAAGATCGCGTGGGTCTTGTCAATGTAGGGTGTGAAGTGGACAAAGTGTGAAAGTGCTGTGTGAAGTGTGGTCAAGGATTGTAGAGTGAGATGTGTTGGTTGATGCAGCGCTTGCTGTGCGAGTCAGGCTGCTAACGCCGAACCCGCGGCCACTAGCTGCTGTAGTGAACGTGGGGGGAGCTTAAGCACCCGGGTGAGCGGGATGCCGTAGCGTGTGGCGGCCTCTTGGAGCTGTTCTTTTGTGATGCGTTCGTCTCGAAGAATTTGCTGGATGTTGGTGACTTGTGTCTGAGTGGCTGGTGGTAAGGTCTTGAGCCATTTTTGAATGCCTGCTGCTGCATAGTTGGCTGGTGAGTTGTCTTGCAGCGTTTGAGTGGTGGGGTTGAGAATGGTGTTGGTTGTGAGTGCGGCTGGGGCTGTAAGTGGGAGATGTGGTGGGGGTTGGGAAGCTGATGATGGGGCTGGGTGTGTCCCTGGTTTTGTTGGTGTAAGTGCAATGCCATGAGTCTTCAATTTGTCGCGAGCGCGCTGGAGTTCGCTCTCTTGCTGTTGTAGGCGATCTGTCTGTAGCTGAAGTTTTCGGAGTGCTGTACCTTCGCCTGCGGGTGGTGTGAGGCCTCGTAGGAAGTCAATTACGCGGGAGATGAGTGGTTGCGTAAATTGCTTGGCTTCTGTCGTTTTGTTTGGAATGGATTGATCAGCTTGTTGGTGCAAATATTCGGCAATGTTGTCAATGTCCAGGTTGTGGGCTCCAATCTCGGGCAACAATTGTGAGGTGAACACTGCTTCTGCAATGGATCTGGTGGTGACGATGCCGGTGTAGCGTCCTTGGGATAAGGTACGAAGGCTGTGGTCTTGTAGGCCAAAGCGACTGAGCTGCCAAGGAAAAATGTCCAAGACTGGCTGTCCTGCCAGATTGTATTTTCTGGACCATTGTGTCGGCTGGATCGTCCGGAATAATGTTTGACCATGTACTGTATTGGTGTCAAGGTGTGTGTCGCTGGGGGTCCATGTGTCTGGTAGGGTGGGGATATTGGGGGGTACAACGCCAAGCTGTGGAGGCGTTGGAGGGTGGGATGCCGGGGGTGGGGGCAAGGGATCGGGAGGGAATGCCGCGGGAGGAGCTGGGGAAGCTGTGGAATGGTCGGTCGTGGTGTTTGCGTGAGGTTGGTGATAAGGATGGTGGTAGTGATGACGCACTGCATTCGTATGGGGTCCATAGCCAGCACTGGGTGTCGCAGTACCGTAGTATTGTTGCCACCGTTGTTGATGCGCGTCCATGATGGGGAACAAGGTAGTTCCGCAAAAAAGAGAGAGCGTTGAACACGAGGAGTAGTCGAAACTGTTTTTTGAACCACAATGGCTGGAGTGTTCAAATGAAGTCGTCAGTTGAAGGCTAATCTCGAAAAAATTGGCAATACTCCGAAGTAGTACAGAC
>CAXIVM010000428.1:156081-180180 GCA_964035705.1 Porites rus | reverse complement strand
CAAAGCCTTCCAAATGAGACGCGGCATGATCATTCTGCAGGTCATTTGCGAAGGGCCAAAACCAAATGGATAGGCCGACTGGCACGACCAAAATCACCACCCCGCACCCGGTCGGGGATCTGCGACTTGGGCTGGGCCGGGTCGAGACACACCACCTCGCTCTCCTGCAGCTGCGGCTTTGTGTATATACTCAGCTTGGGACGCGAAGCTGGGTGAACAGGTTTCTGCCGCATTTTCTCAAGGTGGCCGTCACGATTCCTTGAAATTCCTTGTCACTTTGGCTTGGGGCGCTCAAGCTGCTTTGAAGAATTGTTCGGGGACCTCCTGCTTGCAACGATTGCTTCCCTTCTGACAGCCATGTGCTGGCGAAAGAAGGTAGCGCAAAAGAAAAGAACTCACCTCCCGGCCTCCCCCACGCACCCTATGAAAATACCCCAAAGGCCCTATATACCTTCACCTCAAGCAGGATCGGTGTAGTGTCTCGCGGCATCTCCTCAAAGTGCAACAAGGAGTTCTTCCAGTTGAAGGAGAGCTGCAGCCCGATGCGCGGTGGCGCCTTGGAGACGTCCAAGGCCTGTCCATGGCCATCCCAGCTCATGGGAAAGGCGATGGAAGGCACCTGGAAAGGCTGCACATGCAGCGGTGCTTCGCAGCCGACCCAAAAGCCGCCCCAGCGGGTCGGTCTATGGTGGAGTGCGATGTTTCGAGGCCTCCAACCTAGTAGCAATGGCCTCCAAATAGAAGCGAACCGTGCCAAAGCAGCGCCTCGAAGGCTGAGACGTCGAGGCCTTGGTTGCGGAAGAGGATATGGCAAGCCTCATGAGTCACCAAAGCTGCCTGGAGGTTTTTCACCTGAGCACAGCAGCTCGATTGATCGCCCAAATTTAATGAATCAAAGTAATACAGCAATACAGTAACTTCTATACAAAATAATTGTGCGGAAAAATGATTCCATGTGGCGTCCCTTCCAATATGTAAATGTAATTATTTAAGGGAACCGTTTCTTTCTATTTGGCATCACACATGGGAGCCAGATCCGATGCCTGGCTCTTGATCTTCGACAAGTTGTACATGAGAGATCCGTTCCCCTTCGGCTTACCGAACATGAAGATTGTGAAGAACCAATCTTCTGAGCCAGGAGGGAAGGCAGCCTGGCCAAGATCGGCAAAACACTCGGAAATACCTGGACCATGTAGCTTCTCGCTACCATATATAGTAGTACTCCACCCTAGTAGCGATGGCCTCCAACCAAATAGTTTCTAGCTACTAGTAGTAATGCCCTTGTTCCTAGTAGCGAGTCGCGGAGAATCGGTTGCAAAATTTGATCAGTTTCCTCATCTTGGGCCGGTCCGATGGGCGGGGACCGTCCCGTTGTGCGCCCCTTCCTCGTCGCCTCCGACTGCAAATGAGACAGTCAAGTCCGGTCCCCTACCTCAAGCCGTAGAAAGTGCTCTGCCTGGCCTTTTCATAGCTCTTGTAAGTGCTTGCATCTGGGCGCAGAAAGCTCGCGAGGATCAGTTTCTTGGCACCCAAGAGCAAATTCCAAAGTCCTGCAGCGTCAGCTGTGGTGGGCATCAAAACAGCGAGACGAGTTCAGCTGGTTTTGTGGTACATTCACTGGTTGCTGAGTCAAATGGGGTCTCTATTTCGCTCTTTTAACGTCAAGTTAAACAAGTACCCACAGTTTGCAATGCTGCCTATGCATTCCACGCCTGCTCGGCCGTCATCTGTCAACGAAGAGGTTAGCGGCCAGTATCTCCCAAAAACATCGCCAACTCGCCTCATTGTCCCATGTGCCCTGACAATCCCCGAGGCACTTCAGGAGTTTCATGTTGACAACATTTGACAACCATCCTCATGTTCTCCGTGCTAAGGTCCGTGCTACCATGTTAGTGCAACTTTACATCCTCTTCTCCCCATGCGCCATGATGCATGTGGGTGGATGGGCTGGGGATGGCGGGGAGGTGATAAACTTTGCTGTCGCAGCTCAGGGTTTGTGACGGACTCTCAGCGCACGCCTACGTGGTTGCTTTCACCTACTTGCTGTGACAAGATCGAGCCCAGAAACCTCTTGCGTGCTGACTAGACCGCATCGCGCGGGCTTTGGCAATCGACAGAAAGAAGTTTCCAGCGGTTTGCCGTCTCCAAGGAATTGCTTTAAGACGCCTTAGCGGTCCTTAACGAAAACACCTGACGAGGAAAATGCCTGAGTGTCACACTCGCACGGTCACACACGGGTGTTGAAGACGCTGTTGTATGCAATGGATTTGAACGGCGGGGGCATTTTGCATGGCGCCTGCTAGGGTTTTGATGCCTTAACAATTGAAACGCAAAGACAGTGATCATGTTTTGACAGACCTGCCAATAAAAAATCAATACAGTTTCAACACTCAGGAACAATTGAAATCTTTAAACAAAGCTTGGGTCCGCGCAGCAAAACGATGTGGGAGTTGATCTAAATTTCTTTATCCGGGATCCGTCATTTTCGCCGAAAAAGAAATTACTTTAGCCAAACTTTCGCCTTCCTGCGTTTTATCTTTCGCCGAAGTATGTTGTATTTATGTGTGCCATGTATGTTGTGTTTTGTTCACGTCAATGGCTTCTTCTTTACTGGCAAACACAAAATAGAAACTTCACTGTTTGTCAGCATGTGTCTTCTACTTAACTGTTGGCAACCTGTACGTCTCTTTTGTTTCTCCTGGGTGTCAGCAAGAATCAAAATTGCAAGAATCACTGTAATAGCCGGTCACTCAAACTTACTCATAATGGGCTGGGGGTCAGATGTGGCAGGGTGAACTTTCGCCAATCTTGAGCTGAACTTTCGCCAAACTTTCGCCTTTTGCGGGGTAGAGTTTTGTGGCAAAGCCACCCCCCCAGTAGTGGTAGTAGAAGTAGTAGAAGTAGTAGTAGTAGTAGTGGTAGTAGTGGTAGTAGTAGTGGTGGTAGTAATAGTAGCAGTGGTAGTGGTAGTAGTGGTAGTAGTGGTAGTAGTGGTAGTAGTGGTAGTAGTGGTAGTAGTGGTAGTGGTAGTGGTGGTGGTAGTGGTAGTGGTAGTAGTAGTGGTAGTAGTAGTGGTAGTAGTAGTCGTGGTAGTAGTAGTAGTAGTCGTCGTCGTCGTCGTAGTCGTAGTCGTAGTCGTAGTCGTAGTCGTCGTAGTAGTAGTAGTAGTAGTAGTAGTAGTAGCCGCAGCAGCAGCAGCAGGTGATCTAACTGCCACAGCTCATCTAATTTCTGAGTCACTGCCACCAGCTGTTCAGGAAGCAAATAAACATTCATACAAAAGTACATATTTATATAATCTTTCGCCAGATCTTTCGCCGAAAAAATTTACTTTAGCCAACTCGAGAAAAAACTTTCGCCAAATGAGATTTTGATATGTTCCGGGTCATCGTCATACACAATGCTGTCTAGGACCTTTAGATCGACAACCATGTAGAAAGACAGACTAGTTCAAGGTTTTCGGCGCTGCCCTCATACTGGAGCGTCTATTCTTTATGTAAGCTAGTGGCGCATTCTATGAGCCACGGCCAAGGAGTACTCCAAGGTCGATCTTCCGTGACCGGAACAACAAAGGGCCAAAAACAGGCCTAGAGGCCTCTCCTACATTAGATGTTCAATCCACATCAGTTAGTATCCTATAGGAACCCCCCCTTCACCTTTTGCAAATGGTTATCTGTGATTGATGATGCTCTCCAAGAGTTGCCATTGAGGCCTCTTTCCATAAGAAACCGCACCAAGAGGGAAAGAAAGGATGGATATTTTTTCCGGGAATGTTGTTCAGATTTTGTTCCGGGAATTTTGCTTCACGTTTTTTCCCCTACTGTTTTTGCTTTTGCTTCTGCTGGGAGTGCTTTACAAGCACTAGGAGCAGCAGAAAGGGCAGGGGACGAAGCACCAGAGCCAGCGTGACAGTGACAAAGGGAGGGAACAGAAAAGGTATTTCACTTACTAGGGACTTCTTTGCGGTTGTCTTTAGCTTCACTGGCTTCGGGTTTCTTTGGGCTCGGTTTCTTGTCTTTAGGGTTTCTTTAGGCGTTCTTCCGGAAAAGGCATCCCACTTAACGAAGGAGAAGTAGGAGGAGAGAGGAACTATAATAGGGACTTTTCTGCGGTTGTCTTTGGGCTTCAGTGGTTTCGGGTTTCTTTGGGCTAAGCAAAGTAGAAATCCACCTTTGCGGCAGCGTCAACGCAAAGAAAATAGTAGTTGTTGCGGTAACTGTGGTAAGACTCGTAGCGGTGTGGTCCGAGTGATAGAGGTATTGGAAATAGTAGGGGTGGTGGACGGTAGTGGCAACAATTAAAAAAAAACGGGAGGGGGTGCGCGCAGCGCCTTCCCCGCAATGCAAATCAAATATAGACAGCGCTGGGCTGCTTCGCTTCTTGATTGGTGTAATTGGGTGTCAAAGCTCAAGGTGAAGGTCTTATCATCCAACTTTGTGGCAGCGTCAATGTAAAGAAGACAGTCAGCAGAAGCAAAAGCAGAAGCAAAAAAGCAAAGGCAGAAGCAAAAAGCAAAAGCAGAAGGAAAAGCAAAAGCAAAGCAAAAGCAGAAGCAAAAAGCAAAAGCAGAAGCAAAAGCAAAAACAAAAAGCAACAGCAGTAGGGAAAAAGACACGAAAAAAAATCCCGGAAAAACTGAAACAAATTGCCGGAAAAATAGGCGTTCCGGAAAGAAATTCATAAATATGAATAAAGTCTATATACCTTTTCTGTATATTCAGCACTCCTATATTATATGTTGTGCATGTGTACATGTATCTCTCTATCTATGTCTATTATGTTAGTATGCATATGTATATATATATACGGCACACTCTCACCTGCCCAAGCAACCCAGCACCAATTCGAAGCATGTTCCGGTAGAAGGGGATGTTCAGAAACTCGGCAAAGCCCCCGCCAACTCTCTTGAACCGCTCGGCAGCCTCGGCTGACGGATCTTGAGGCTACATTTCTCTCACAGGTGGAAGAATTGACTCCCACGACAGTCAAGCCCTGCATTTGCACCATGCTCCAACGCCCCACCTCCAGTCCCAGCTGGTTCTGCTCAGCCAGAGCCTGGGAGGCCAAAGCCTCTTGGAAGCTCAAATGCCTGGCGAATGCGATATCTGACAGCGCCAACTTAACCTTTTGCAATGTTCCACGAAGACCTCACACACACTTATGGATATGCGTACGGAACTGATAGCGGTGCCACACGCCGGCCTAGGGTTCCATTTCCTAAGAGAACCAGTAAGGACCATCGGAGCCTGGGGGTCTGTAAGAGGAAGTGAGGCCAAAAGCGCAAGGTCGAAGGCGACGAACAGGTCGAAATGACGACGATCGCTCATGTCTGCAGCAAGTGAGGTTCTAGGCTTAGCCTCATGCCATTCGGAAAAAGGAAAATTGCAGGTACGTCGGTGAGCATCCCCACCGATATCAGTGTTCAACGCAAGCCTCTTCGTTGGGCTGGTACTTGCATGAACAACCAGCCCCCTGCTGAAAAGAAAAAATCCAAAGGGATCCCTGTGATTACAAGGGGCACACACACACACACACACGCCTCCCCGAGGGGAGGCATGTTTTAAGCGCCGCGCCAGAAGGTTGGGTGAGACTAGGTGAACTGACGAAGTTCACGGTAAGTTTGATAGGCTGTCAGAGGTAGTCGGAGTTGGCATATGGCATCATCATGTAGGCGGGCGGCAACAGTGTGAAGAGGTCGATATGGGAAAGGAGTGGGGTCGCGAGGAAATTCATTTGCGATCCCCAGAGGGCGAATCCGTCGGGAATTGACGTAATAGAGCACGAGGTCTTCAAGTGTACAGGTGTGTGGAACTTCCCAAACACGAGAGTCGCCGGTAGACGGTAGGGCCATCCAAAATGCTGCGCGCTGTTGTCCCAAACGGGAGTAAATCACATCTTTGAGATCGTCAACGGTGTACTCCTTGGTTTCAAGTTGGTGGGTGTCCAGGGTCACGGTGATGTAGTTGAGGGGTTGGTAAACGAGCAAGCTGATGTCGAGTTCAAGCCGAATGGTGGGGAGATTGGGTACTAGATCCAAGGATTCAAAGGGTTGACGAACATCGCGCCACGTAGTGGGTATCAATTGGGTCAGAGGTTCAGGAACTCGAAGTCCGGGGGACGAGATCATCGCGGAAGGAGGAGAAGGCGAGTGAAAAACGCACACACTTGAGGAGCCAATGGCTGCGGAGAGAGAGAGAGAGAGAGGAAGAAGGGTAAAAAATGTGTCAAGTGTCAAAGATGATAACAAAGCGTGTTGTAACCGAAGGAGCAGGACTCCAACGATGCTGTTTTCGGCGGAAAGTGAGCTCTAATGTACAAGGGAAGCTCGTACGGCCTCGACCTGAGGATCTTGTTGTCGCCCAAGTGGTGGTCAGTCATGGGTTCCAGCAGAAGGTGGAAAAGGAGGAGCCAAGGTGTTCTGGAGGAGGAATTCAACGCCATAGATCCCGAGTCAGGTACGGGGAGTCCTGCGCCGCTAACAACCGGGTCGATCGGGAGTTCTTGACCTGTAGGTGCAGGAGGAGCTGCGGAGGAACGGTCCGGAGCGGGAGCGGGGTCATCTTGGCGGAGTGCTTGATTGAGTTCGTCCTGGTACGTAGTGAGGGTGTGTACTACGCCTTAAGGTGCTCCAAATTTTCGACAGCCTGACGTTTACGTCCTCTGGGGGGATCTGTTGAAGTGGTGTCTGACATGATCGGGTTGTTTTCAGCGGCCAAACGTTGCTCCTCAAGACGAAGTGCATATTCATAGTTCTCACATGCCTCCCAAATGGGAAGGCTTTGAATGGCTGGTAGTACCAGTTGCCAGCCCCGAGTGCCCCACACACAGTGCTGAGTGTGCCAATATGAGGAATGGTGGACATCAAGGAAATAGCCTGATGCGGATTTCAAGTAAGGAATATCCTCGTGGTCCCAGCGAATGGTCTGATGGTGGAACCAGGATCGATAGAACCAGTGACGGGAAGGACCGCATTGACGGCATGCCCATTCCTCATAAGGTTTGGCAACAGGATAAGATCCATGAGTACGGTTGTGGACCTGCTGAGCATAATCGGTGTAATCCTTGTTGTATTGGTTTTCGACTCGAGGAAGTCCTGGGAGTAAGGTGGGATCCACTGCATGCGTATCAATCCAGGTGGTGGACCCGGGGGCCAAATCGACCACGATAGGGTGACCATCATGTCCAAGCGGTAGGGCGACAAAGCTGGAAAGCGCCATTTGTTCCGGGGTCAAAGGGCAATCATCGGTGGGTACTTGAGTCGGAGATGAACTATCCGAAGGGTTTCGGGCGTCATCGTTCGGAGCGTGGGTGTTCTCCATATCGGACGGAGAGGAGTCGTAGCAAAGGGGCGAGGGTCTGAACCAAAGAGCTGCGGAAGGAAGAAGAAGGAAAGGAGAAAAGGGTGAACAAGATGCAGATTAACTTAGGGAAGGTGAAAGTCGAGATTTTTTCGGTGGTGGCCTTTTTCCAAACGGGAAGCGGAGGTAGTGAGAGATGAAACAAAGAGATGAATTATTGAATTAAGGCTTAGCCTCAGGTAGTCGAAAAGGCATCGATGGGCGGGGAATGAGAAATGGTACCTGCTCCCCATTGAGTTTGACGAGAAATCCAATCAGAGGAAGGGGTAAAGCCGAGGTAGAAGAACTCGAGGTCAGCGTAGTCGCGCATGGAGAGATTGTGGGGGGAGTCGAACTGTAAGGAGAGGTCAACGTCGTCCGTAATGAAATAGGAGGCTCTGCTGGGCGAGCTTTCTTCGGGAGATTGGTGGAGATGAGGATAAGTTCATCAGGGTCCCGAAGGTGAGAGGCCACGGAAGGACGAGGTCGTCTGATGCATGTACTGGATGACGTAGTCATTGAGCTCGTCAAAAGGAGTTCGAGTGGAGGACAGTGAGACAAGAGTTTGAGCCAAGAGACTACACGAACGAAAAATTGGGATGGACCCCGAAGGACAAAAGAAACATCAGGAAAATGAAGTGCACTCGAACATTGAAAAGCAGCAGCGATGTCTTTTCAGCCGACAACGTACCGAGAAGAGTCGAGCCAGTGAAATGGCGACCATGAAGGTATGGAGGGGCGTCACGAGGCAGCAAGTCGTTGAAGTTCAAGAAGTTCAGCCCAACGAGCGCGGATCTGGGACAGCGGGCGCTGCATCTTGCTGGCAACGTAGCGCCGACTGGGTCGAAGTCGTTCATTGCATTTGAGACTAAGAAGGGGATCATCATCTTTGGCGCTCCAATCATCTTCCCAGGGAGTATCAGAGTGTGGGCGTGGAGAGGCGGGGAGGGAAGGTGAGTCAGAAGAAGGAGGAGAGGGTGGGCCCCGTTTCCGGGGACGAGAAGGAAGGGGGGGAACCGAGGGTGCGGAGGAGACAAGAGAATTGGAGGGGGAGGGAGAAGGGTGGGGAGCACAGGCAGAGGGGCGAGGCTAAGCGAAACCAAGGGGAGGGCGGGGGAAGGGGGGAGGGAGAGAGGAGGGGAGGAGGCGGGGTGAGAGGGGGCAGGGGAAGGGGAGAGGTGAGGAGGAGGAGAAGAAGGGAGGGGACGAGAGGGAGAAGGGGGGAAGAGAGGAGGAGGAGAGATGGGTGGGGCAGGGGGAGTGTTTGATCTAGCCGATGAGGTAGGCGACGGTGGAGGAGCCCTGTAGTCTTCCGGAGATGGTGGTTGCTGGAGGTGCAAATGAAGTCCTGGAGATCCGCAAGGTGCCCAAGTGATAGAGGGACAAGTAGTCGTCAATAATAGTGGTGAGGTCTGATTGGCGGATGGTCCAGAAGGACACGAAGTTGGGGCCAGGACAGTTGTTGACGGACCCTCTGGGGATTGAATCATGTCTGCCAAAAGACGAAGTGCAACGATGACGATGTTCAAGTGGGTCGCGACTGTAGACATGAGGTCCGATGGAGTGGGACGAGACATGTCCGCAGGTTTAGAGTTTGAGCCGAAATACTGGTAGAGTAGAACAATGAGAAGAGTAGTGGAAGTGGAAGAAGTGTACCCTAAGTCACCGAAATTAGTAAATTTACATTTTTATTGGATTTACGTAAATTCATGAATTTAGGTGGCAAAAAGTGTAAACGGGTTAGTAAATGTAAATTCGATTTAGGTACAACCTAAATTTATTTAGGTTGGTCTTCACTAAGGGTTTTCCCTATTTTCTCTCTACTTTTTTTGATTTGCAAATATTCAAAACTGCATCTAAAACACATCCTTTGAAGAAAGTAATTTGTAAAACATATAGCCACAAGTAGAGACACTTGGATAAAAGCACAAGTACACACATTCAGGTATAAGCACACAGGAAAGACAAGCGCAAGCGCAATGATTTGGGTGAAACAGAAAAGCAGACACACTCAGGTAAACACAGTTCCAATTTGGAAGAACATGTGGCCACAAAGTGTTTGGGCTGCTACTTTTTGGGCAGCTGCTTTCCCAGAAAACCTCCTCTAACTTAAGCATTGTTTTTCCAGAAAGCCATCCTCTTCAACTTCTGGTGCTTCCTCCTCCTCCTCCTCCTTATCCTCCTGCAACCCTTCTGCCCAGCCATGAGCTGGCTGCGCGGTCTCTCCACTTGCAGCAGGCCTTTTCAAACAGTTGGCCTTTGCCTTTGACTTTGGTTTGCCCTTTCCTTTTGCTTTTGCTTTGGGACTCTTTCCTTTAGGGCTCTTTGCTTTGGCAGCAGGTTTCTTCTTCACAGGGCCACAGGGGTGATTTTTGCTCAACCTCTTCCTTCTCTTCAGGTGTGACTTGGCCCATAGGAATTTCTTCGTCTGCCATGCCAACAAGCTACTGCACCTATCTTTCAAAGCTCTTTTGAGATCAATCTAGCTGCAAAAGTAAACAACAACCAATAAGCCTGCAGTAAACTCTCAACAACTTCAGTTTGAACAACATACAATGCTGATCAACTCTTTGTGCAAAAGCATTACATTCTCAGGTAAAGGGTAAACCCACACGACTGCTAGGTCTGTTTGTTTTGCTGGCAAGATGATGCAGAACATCAAAACTGTTCATAAAATCTGCCAAAACCTGTATGAATTTGTGATGCACTTTTGGTGCACTTCTGATGTACTTTTGATGTACTTTTTAGAAGTGTATACACTTTTAGCAAAAGTGTATACACTTTTGACCAAAAGTGTATACACTTTTAAAACGTACATCAAAAGTACATCAGAAGCACATCAAAAGTGCATCAAGAATTCATCAACATTTTATCTCAAATTTATAGTTTTTGAACTAAATTTCATAAATACATATCAAATGCACTTCAACTCACAACAAGACAACACACACTTCCAAGTTGAATGGCATCCTCGTGTAAAGTGTACTTACACAAAGTCTCAACCTGAAGAAAAATACACTCAAGTAAAACCATCCTCAAGTAAAACCATCCTCAAGTAAAAGCAATCTCACATCCTCAAGTAAAAGAAACCGCAAGTGAAATCACATCCTCAAGTAAAAGCTTCTCAAGTAAAGTCACACCCTCATGTAAAAGCTGCCCAAACAGAATCAAACAATGAAGTAAGAAGGCTCATGGAACAAAGTTTCTTTGCGCAGCACACCCACAGATACATCTTTTTTTCCTCCCCAATCACTAGAGCTGCTCATGTCCCTGAAGTTGCGCAAGACATCCATCATGGTCTCGATGCGGTCTTCTCTCCTGAGCATGGAATGAAGCAGCGCTGGGCAAACAATGGTTATGGCCCAAACTGGCTGGTCAGAAATAAACACATAATACTGTCCAGTGTCAAACTTTCACCAACCATCTTCAAATGTCAAACAGTGATCAAACAATCCCAGAATCAAGTAGACGCCCTCAAGCAAAAGGTTTTGTTCAAGTCAAGAAGGGTACACATGCTCAAGTAAATGCAATCCCTTCAAGTACAGGCAAAGTCCACACCTCCTGGCATGCTCATGCTCAGTCAACAAAAACAAAAATCCATAGCGCAAATATCCTCAAGTACATGTTGTCCTGTAGAAAACCTTGCTCTTTGGACAAAGCCAACTCACATAAATTTAGACATTTTCTGCTTCAGAATCATGCTCACAAAAACTTACTCATAACCTAAAAATTAATCATAACCTAAATTGGATTTACTCGTAACCTAAATTGGATTTTCTATTACATTTACGTATTTTTTTACGTAAATTTTCCTTAGTAAAACTAAAAAATTGCGAAAAAATTATGGTTAGTAAAATTACTAATTTGGGTGACTTAGGGTAACAGCAGGAGTTGCAAAGACAAAGGTGAATACGGCCGTCATTTTGTCACGAGGATTGTTTCCATGTGCTGCATCAGGTGAGGAAGTGAGAAACCGACATTGGGAATGAAGTGCATGAAGAAGTTCCCGATGTAGAACTGCTTGCGCAACGAGAGATATACCTGGAGTCGGTGCGAGGCCACAAGGCGGAGAGGGCGTGCCGGACATGGCTAAAGGCACGGGGGGATGATCGAATCGGCTCGAATCGGACGGATTGCTGAGAGCCAAGGAGGTGAGACAAAGAAGAAGAAATCAATCTGTGACATGATTGAAATCATGACATGACTGAATGTGGAATTGGCCGAAACGAAGGAAGTGAGGATAGGTCAACTTTTTATTCGAACGCCGAGTGGAAGGTGTGTGAGACCTAACGTGGTCGTGGAGGAGAACGGGAGCGAAAGCGTGTCGTCCTCGTCAATGTCGAAGCTTGATGTGGTACTGAAGGATAGGAGTGAGTGGTGGGGGGAGGAGGATGTGGTCCAGCGGTAGTTGTCGAAGTAGGGGTCGGAGGGGCCGGTAGGGGAGAGGGTGGAGAAAGGATCAAACGGGGCAGGAAGGAGGAAGGAGAAGGAGGTGAAACCGGTGTATCGAAAGGGGTGGTCTGGTCGCGGAGCTGGGCAGTCAATCGAGTGTGTCCTCGGTCGAAGTGAGTAAGATGTAGTAGGCCCAAAGCGTCGAAAAGTTGGTCCGTGTAAACAAGAGTAGTGCAGGTGGCTCGTTTGATTTGACCAATACTGGCGTCCAGTCCTCGAAGGTAAGCAATAAGACGAGGGCAAGTGATGGTGTCCGCGAGGGCAGGAGTCAATGTGTCCCAAGGTCCTCGTAGAATCGTGAGGACCAGCTGCAAAGAAGAATTTTTGTGAAAAAGTTCCCGATGTAGTACGGCGTGAGCTGCAAGAGGTAGTCCTGCAACTGGTGCAAGTCCTGTAGGAGGAGAGAACAATGTCGAAGTCGAAGAAGACATGGCGGCGAGGATGAGGGCGTGGAGAATAAATCGTGAAAGTCAAGCTGGAGCCAAAGGGGAGAGAAACAAAGGAAGAGGAAAGGTACAATGCCAAGGTGTAAACATGTGAATCGAAAAGAAAGAAAGAGAAAGAGAAACCGTAGCTTATTTTCAAGCGGTCCAGTCGAGGTGGAAGAGTGAAACTAGGTGTCCCTCGGACGGGATCGAGACCGGGAGCGATTCATAGCGGCTCGAAGCTCCGCAGTGGAAAGGGGTCGGTTCGAAGTAGTAACGACAAATCCATGTGTAGATCGTGAGGTGGAAGAGGGCCGGGTCATCCGCATAATGTCATCATCTGGAGTGAGACTGGTAGGAGTCATTCGTCGCGTTGACTGAGAGCCTGGAGCTGAAGGAAGATTGGAAGGAAGACGAGGATCTCGAAAAGTAGTGCGTCCACGCAGTTCGGCATCTAATTGAGCAGTATCAAAGGTCAAAGCGTGGATCAGGCCAAAGGTGGTAAGTAACTCTTGAATGTAGTGAAGACCGGTATGAATGGCCTGAGACGCTTGGCGAATTGCAGAATCAAGTCCTCGAATTTGTACCTGGAGGTGCGGCGAGGTGATGCAGTCCAGGAAGGTGGGAGAGAGGACCTGGGGAGCCATTCGATCACTAAAAATGCGATCAAACAGCTCTCGACCCTATTTTGTAAAGCTTTGATGCCATTGCCCGTTTTCACGGCCATTTGGTTTTTTCACGGTTTCAACTCCTTGAGTTCACGTTTTTCACGCCTTTTCGCGGCCAAGAGCCGTTTTTTCACGTCCAAATGCACATTTTTTCATGGCCTTACCGGCTTTTTCACGGCCAAATAATTGTTCACGGCCATACCGTTTTTTCGTGTCCAAATGGCCATTTGACCTTCGACCTTGTTTTTGGTGATCAAATGGCCCCCCAGGGATGGCGAGTCGAGTGCGAAGGAGCAAGGTAGTAAGGGTCAACAGGGCGTGTACGTGAAGAATCTCACGATGTAGAATGGCCTGGGCCCTCATCGGTATGCCCTCCACTGGAGCGAGACCGGCAGGGGAAGGCGGGAAGGAGGATCAGATCACCTGAGGTACTAAGGCTCCAACAGGTTCCAATGAACCTTAAACTGGCTTTGACCGCTATAGTCACCTTGTGCCCTGCCGAAATGGCTGACTGCTTTGACCGCTGCGGTCACGTGAAGGCATGAGCCAGCTTGGAATTCCAAGATGGGACAAACATCCAAATTCTTGTGGCATGAGCCAGCTTCGCCCGCTGTGGGCACTTACGTTTCCAAAGCAAGGGAAACAACGACAAACCCCCGTTCGACGGGTCCACGGGAGGCTCTACGGGCTCATCCCGGGTTGGCACGAGGCCAAACACACTTATGGATATGCGTACGGAACTGATAGCGGTGCCACACGCCGGCCTAGGGTTCCATTTCCTAAGAGAACCAGTAAGGACCATCGGAGCCTGGAGGTCTGTAAGAGGAAGTGAGGCCAAAAGCGCAAGGTCGAAGGCGACGAACAGGTCGAAATGACGACGATCGCTCATGTCTGCAGCAAGTGAGGTTCTAGGCTTAGCCTCATGCCATTCGGAAAAAGGAAAATTGCAGGTACGTCGGTGAGCGTCCCCACCGATATCAGTGTTCAATGCAAGCCTCTTCGTTGGGCTGGTACTTGCATGAACAACCAGCCTCCCTGCTGAAAAGAAAAATCCAAAGGGATCCCTGTGATTACAAGGGGCGCACACACACAGCACACACATTATTGGCTCTTGTATGGCTGTATGGAGCAGGTTTCCAGAGCGGGGTGTATTTCACATCAGTCCTGAACTGATACTCGGCATCATCACCATCCGCCAAGATCTTCACAAAGGGCACCTCTCCCTTTTCGACAAACTTGGCCCACACAGGAAGTAGGTGCTTGTCCTCCCCAGTGCAAGGAGGAACCACCGTCGGCGTCAAACATGTATGCAAATATTTTGCCTATTTTGCTGCAGCCTAAGTGCGTTGCGTAATCTTGCATGCACCTGCATCCGGCAATTCTACATGCCGGCCTTCACCAAATCATGGTCAAATTTCTGAAGGAACAAGCAGGCTGGCAGGACAAACATACAAGATTGACCCAAAATGTTCATGTGCATACTCTCAACTCTCAACTTCTTGCAGGCCCGCGTGATCCTCACCACCCCTCTGCAGTTCAGTCCGCCCAACCTCAACCAAGGCCGTCTCCACATCTTTCTGCATAAAAATACGCTTCCTAATGCAGGTGCGGTGTGACACTTTTCATCAGGGATTCTCGACCAAAAGAAAACAGCAAGGTGCCACAGATGCGCCTAGCCAAAACATCACCAAATAGCAGCAACTGCAGCAGCCACAACCACAGCGATGCCAGAACCACCCCACGACCACGCCTGCCACAAACACCACCACAACGGCAAGCTTCGCCACAACCACCAACTGCGCCGTTGCACCACCCCCAAGATTGGGAAACCCATCGCTGCAAGAACAAGGACCGGATCACCCCGTGTGAAGCTCTTGTGTTTGTAGCAACTGGCGCCTACAGCGGAAGGAAGAGGTGAGGGAGTGCAGCTAAGGGAGGGTAAGTGAGTGAGTGTAAGTTGAGTTAGTGTCAACTGAGTTGGTGAGTTTATTGGCGTGAGTTGAGTTGGTGTGGTAAATGAGGAGGACGTGAGGAACAGGCAGCGGCGCCAGCGGACGGGATGCACAGTAAAAGTAGAACGCCGCACAAAGGCACAAGAATGTGGAGAACAACCTCACACAAAACCACGCACAAAATCTCAGTGGCTGGTTCAACTGATTGTTCAGCGCCACCAGCTGCATGAGCCGCCAGATTTCCACAATGTCTTCCTTTGTCACGTCGCCAAGCTGACTTGAGAGGATATTCTGCAACCCCATGTCCTCAGTCACATTGATTAATTTTTGGGCCCCCAACCGTGCGCAAAATACTCTCTCAACTGCCTCAGGAGGCTACACCGGCCAAGGCGCGTAAAGTTCGAATAGGTTCGAGGGCATCTGGTTGGAGTGCAGCAAAGCCATGGTCATCACCGACAAGAGAACTGGGACTTCAGAAATTTCCTGCCACACAGTCAATAACACGGCCGGACTTCTCACAAAAGCATGAACCCATAACCAGTCCCAGTCCTTGAAGAGCAGCATTCGCTCTTCCAACATAAAGTTCAGGCCTCGGTTGTGATTGCAGAGTTGCCGGGCCTCGGGTGGTAACGGCCTCGGATTCAATTCAACAGCTCATTAAAAGGCTAATCTTCAGGCCAAGTACTCGCTTCCATTTCCTTGCCATACTGGTTGGCCAGCTCCCTCCGAAAGAAGTCGTAATAGTCGTGCGCATGGCTCTCCTGCCAACCGAAGGATTTCCAGCCGACGAACGCACGTCGGTTGAGAGCCTAGCAGACCATCCATGGGTCGGTTGAGCTTGAGACCCGGCATCTGATTCACTAACATGGAAGTTGGAAGTGGAAAGGGGATCCCTGGAAGACTACTGTCCTCCTTGCAAACAGGAGGTTTTCCACTTCCATGTTTGTGAGTCAAAGTGTACAGCAGATTCTTCTTGATGAGCGGCATCGTTGAAATCAAGGATGAGCTTGTGGTGCACTTGCAACTCCACGAAGTGGGACTGCCCATCACGACTCAGCTCCAAATTCAGCAAGACCTGAAAAAATCGCATCTTCCGAGGTTTCTCTCTGCTAAAAGGTTTTCCTCAGGAAGTCCTTCCCCCCTCAGCCCGTCTCTCCCCGAAACTCGGCGGCGAGCTTGGGGCCGAAACTGTGTAACAGGTTATGACGACGGTGATGAAACTCACAAGGTCCTTAAGGTTCTCCCGAAGGAGCTCCTGTGGAAGTTTCTTGCGGCGTTTATACATCCCACATGAGGATTCACGAGGGAACAACAGCGAGTCTAGCTTCGAGATTCACCAGCTGCTGACCACGCAACATTGCGGAACCTGGAGGGATCACTGTCCTTGCTGGAAAACTTGTTCTTGGCACGTGCCAAGCTGAGCTTCACCTTTTGCCCCTCGATCTCAGTCTCATAGCTCTCCGAGATCTTCTTTAAGAAGGTCTTCATCTGGGAGCCGCTGGTGCACACCAAGCGTGCCCGGATCACATCTACTACGTTGGATTCGGCCAAAAAGTCGGGAAAGCGGTCCGCGTAGTCATCGGCGGCCTGGTGTCTGCATCTTGTTTTCTCTCAAGGATGGAACAGGGCAATGTTTCCGGTGGAGGGACTGGCCTCCAAAGGGGGCATGCACTGATGAAATATGAACTCCCCCGGAAGATCAGGAACCATCTATCTATGGTTCAACTGGCGCAGGAAGCAGACCCCAAACTACTCATGGATGAAAATCGGTTTACTGTAATGCAGCCCATCTTTGGACAGGACATCGAACGAGCGGTGAGACCATCGCAGGCATTTTGTACCAAGAGAAGAAAACAGGACGTTGCCGCTGCCCAAATGATCTCACAAGGGTTATGAGCCCAAACGTCCTTTTTTAGGCGTTGCCTCGTTTTTCTTCCGCCATGGATCGTTCACGGTCACTTCCACCTGGTTCACACGGCATGGGTAGCACGGTGAACCCTTGGCGGTCGCAAAGGCTGAAAGATGAGGTGGCTTTGCAGCGGCATCGCCCGGAGGACCTCCCAGGTCCTTTCGACGGTGACTTGGATTCGGAAGTGGCGCGGGACACAAGCGCTGCTGGCAGGACTGGAAAAGGTGACCCGAAGTGGCGGCAAGATGTTCGTCACACCACCTAGGACCTAGCCGCCGATCTGAGGGTCGAGGAGGGGGAAATAGAAGGACTGAGGGCACCATGCCGGAAGAGTGCTGGGGGTGGTCGAACTTCCTCCAAAACCATGGGCCCTCTGCCACCAGAGGTTGCGCCTCCATCGAATCCACCAAAGGTTCATGGAGAGCAGGACGGACTGCAGCGGGCGCTGGAGGCAGAGATGGTGTTGTTCTTAAGGGAACAGAACTAAGCAACCAGACAGCTAAGGAAACGGCTGGAGCAGCTATGTTCCTCATGGGAGACCGTTGAAGGCGTCACGGGTGGGCGTGGTGGTGGTCATGAAGGTTCTCATGGGCATGATCGTAGTTCCGGAGGGTGTCAAAGGCTTGACCGTGAGAGTGGTCACCAATCGGTTGGTCATCATGTTAGTGCGCAACCTCGTACACCCCGGGGGAGAAGTCCATCAACCAGACGGCCTCCTCCAACTCAATCAAAGCCGGTGCAGTTCACTCAGAATGGACCTCAGATTCCTGCGGGTCCACCCCCTCCGGATGATCCGTTCCCACCTTTTCCAACAAGCGCCTCGGCTGACATTAGTTTGCTGCAGGGGTATGAAGTGATGGAGTCTAAAAACCCTGGACGGGGCGATTCCAATTAGATCCCGTTGAGCATGAGAGAAGGGAAGGTCTTCATGCCTCAAGAGGACCGAGAAGCTCGTTTGGAACGTGAGGTGGCTGAACTCAAGTTATTGGTGGAGCGTTTGAAAGGTGATTCGTCGTGGCCAGCTGCAGCATGTTCGAAGGATGTGCCTCCTGCACCCCCCACTGGGTCGTATGGTCTTCGAGGTCACGATTTTCAAGGTCTTCGAGGTCCTGGAGGTGAAGGCGGTAAGGAACCTGGCCATGACGGTGTATGTCCTCCAGATCCTCGGTTGAAACGTGAGTCCCGACCGTCACGATGTCAGTGGCGGGATCTATGGTTGTTGGAAGGGGTCAGACGGCCCGACTCCTGTTCCCTTGCCTTGGAATGAAGGAACAGGCAACAGTAAAGCTGAACTGGCTGAGCTTTCGGCAGACGCTTCGCCTTTGGAGCTTGGAGATTGGTTGGCAGTTTGTGGACCAGTATTGAGGGACATCTCCCAAGTCAGCGCTCGCTGGTGGAATTTGACGTTGAGGGAGGCCCAATGTTACTATGATCGCTGGAAGACATCATTGATGGATGGTCGATATCAGCGGACTGAGCAGAGAGGAGTCAACCTTCTCTTGAGAGCCATCCCATCGGACCAGCAACAAGCCTTGATCACTGAATCACAGCACGTGAGCTAACATCCACTGCCTTGCTTTTCAGGCTCCTGGTGAGGTATCAGCCAGGTGGAGCTGGGGAGAAAGCGATTCTTCTTTCCAACTTGACAACCTTGGACAAGAGTCCCACGGTCTCCGAGATGGCGGCAGCCTTGCGTTCCTGGAGAAGGCATTTTGCCCGGGCACGGGAGATTGATGCAGTTCGTCCCGATGGCACCTTGTTGTTGAAGGCATTGGAACCTGCTTGCACGTTGATTGCCTCCCTTGATGCCCAGGCATCTTTCAGACTGGCCCAGAGTCGCTTGAAACTTGGTGTTGATCAGCAGCCGCACTCAAGGAGTATGGCGCTTCAGTCAGTGTTTGCGCACGGAGGCAGAAACGCTTGTATTGATGAGCTCAACGCCTACCGCATCCACTCAGACCATCAAGGTCAAGCAGATGGAGGCCCAGACGAAGTCTTCAACTGGGGGGAATGGCACCGACAACAAAGGCAAGGGCACTTCGCTGGCGTCTATGCCTTGCAAGTACTTTCGGTCGGAGACTGGGCGCAAAGCCGGTAAGAATTGCAAGTGGTCACACAGTTGGGACGGCATTGACGACAAGAACTCCCGTTGTTGGATCTGCGGTGGCAAGGATCATCGCAAATCGGATTGCAAATTGAAAGGGCAACAGAGCAAGGGTCGTCGGGGAAAGATGGCAAGTCTGCTGGTGAACCTGGGGCAGGTTCACGGGGAGGAAAGTCGTCTTCCGTGGCTTCGACAGCCGGCTCCAAGACATCGACGTCTTCTCCACCCAAGATCCAAGAGCTGGACGCTAGCGTTGACTCAGGAAACTCTGGGCAGCCCGGTGAGACTGCGATGGGTGAAGTGAGCGCAAGCGCAAAAGGAGGTGGGGAGACGGGCTCCACTAGCGAGACTTTGCTGCAGGAGGCGACGAAGTTGTTGAAGTCCCTTCGTGCACCACAGCTTCGTGTTATCAAGGTGAGCCAGCTGGACTATGACAACAGCAGCTCCATGATTTTGCTGGATTCAGGTGCAACTCATGCCCTTCGCCCGGCTGAAAGTGAAGTTGAGTGGGATGAAGCTTCACCTTGCCAAGTCTCCCTGGCTGATGGAGTAACCACAAAGCTGCGGCTGAAGCCGGATTCAAAGATCCTATTGTCCTCTCCACACGATGCAGTGATTTTGTGGTCTGCAAAATCAATATCTCAGATTGATTTTTTGAATCAATTTTTCAATTGAAAAAACCATTGTCTGTGGACCCTTGAATCAATATATTTTCAATATTTTTCAATATCCTACACCACCAGAATCAATATTTCAATCAATATTTCTGGACACTTTTTCATGCTTTTTTCATTGAACTGGGTCTGCTATGTACAAGCACCTTTTCCAAGGACTGCTATGTACAGACACCTTTTCCAAGGATTAGACTTTTTCCAAAGTCTTTGCCAAAGCCTTTTCCAAGGCTGCTGGCCCACATTGCCTTTGAGGGTTTGCCTTTTCCAAGGCCATCTTCCTGGTCAGCAGGAAGTGGACCAGAACCCTGTACTTGGGGACAACCTTCAGTGTGAGCCTGGTGGAGGACACACCAAAACTCACACTGTGGGCCAGCTTGCTGATGCGCCCTACATAATCCTCACCCAAGAAGCACATATGCTTGGTAGGGTTCATATATTTGCTATTCCATAGAAGATGTATGAAACTGTGGTGTTTGGCCACAATTGCAAAACTGTTTCTGCCCTTTTCCAAGGACCAAGCATGAAGCCACTTGTAAGCATCCAAGAAGTCTTTTCCAAGACTCATGGCTTTTGCAAATTCTCCAGCATCGCACCAAAGCTGCACCAGCTTTTCCAAGCTGCAGGCTGCTGTGTGCATCTTTTGTTCACTGATCTCTGTAGTCCCTTCAAAGAGCTTTTCCAAGACTGGGACCAGAGCTGGGAGCAAATGCTTGGCTTCTCCAGCCTTGCAATCCAAACTGGCTTTGCTTACACATGGCTTTGCTGCATCAGTGAACATAGACAGCTTTAAGTTGGTTAAGCGGTGCTCCAAGCTTTGCTCTCTATACTGTTCTTGGATTTCAGTGAAGAGCATAGCAAGCCTTTCCCAAGGCTTTTTGACAGGCACCTTTCCAGGGCCTTCATAGTAGCATGCATAATGCAAGATGCTACCAATGACATGACTGTAGAGACCCTTGCAAAACAGTATGTGCATTGCATCCCCTCGAACATTCTTGCTGGACACGATCTCATGTGAACTCCATGGGTCGGCCAAATGTTCAGCATGGGTCCCTACTACAAACTTTTGCTTTTCCAAGCAGATCTCTTTGTAGTTCAGGGATGCATCACACCCAGCCCAATTCTGGGCATTGCACTCCCAGCAGGGGTGATGTGCAGCCCAGTGTGGGAGCTTCAAAGTGTTCGAATAGAACTCATGGTCTCCCATGACACACCACAGATGTGCAAAGTACCCTCCAATCAATGGCTTTCCGCCTGTGCAAAGAACACCCAACTTAGACACGTTAGCAATCAAGCCCTCTGCTGTTGCCTTGCCTTGCCTGGACAGTGAAGCTTTGGCCTTTCGCAAGGCATCATCCAGGTCACTTTGTACAGAGGCAACAGCATCTCTAGCTTTCCTTGCCTTTTTCAAGGCTTCCTTGAGAGCTTCTTCCTCTGTTTGCTCTGGCTTTTCTTCTTGCTCTTCTTCATGCACAGATCCATCCAGGATTGCAAGTGGCCACTTCTTGCCTTTCCCTTTTCCAAGGGCTTTCCCTTTGCCCTTGCCTTTTCCAAGGCCCTTTGCAGGTTGCCCTTTGCCTTCCCAGGCACCGACATCATCCAGGGGCAGAGCCATTGCCTCCACACTGTACAAGTGCTTGAACTTTCCAAGTCCTGCTGATCACTGATCAGGGCAAATTCTTGACCTGATTCCCATTTCTTTCCCCTTGAGATAGCTGTCTCCTTCTTGTAGGATTGAGTATCTTTGTACTGCCACACCCCATGGGTGCTTGGGTCTGACCGGTACACAATTCTCCCAGAGTCAAGGTGTTTGTTAAAACTCTTCTTCACTGAACTTGTTCAGCATCTGCTTTTCACTTTCCCAAGTGTCCTCCTTGGTCAGCTTTTCCCTTTGGGCCTCTTCTCTGGCAGTGTGAACATACTTTTTGCACTCCTTCTTCATGAGCCAAAGGGCAGCTGACAAGCCCCTTTCAACTTTTCCAAGTTTCTCATGATCCTCCTTTTCCAAGGGTTCTTCTTCAAATAGGTCTGGTGCCTGCCCCAAACCATGGAGTGCTCATCCTTTGTCAAGGAGTTCTTTAGGAGTTGCGCAGCCTCTTCTTCATCCTCTGCCTCCTCAGCTGCAGCTTCAATTTTCTCCTTCAAACTCATTTTGCCTAGCTTTTCCAAGCTCTTTTTTGTTCAGCTTTGCCTTTCCCAAGGCCTTTGCTGTAGAGGCCTTAGCCTTTGCTTTTGCCGTTGCTTTGACCTTTCCCAAGGTCAGCTTCATCACTTTCATAGCCTTCATTGCTTTTTAGGTGCCATCAAACTAGTGCTTGCAAGCTTCTTGCGAACCAAATCCTATCTTGAACCAAAACTCTGCAAATGTATTTGGACATTGATTGAAAAATTAGCACAAAAACCAAACCTTATCAAATCTTATCAAACCTTATCAAACCTTATCAAATCTTATCAAAACCATGTTTTGATAAGATTTGATAAGGTTTGATAAGATTTGATAAGGTTTGATAAGATTTGATAAGGTTTGGTTTTTGCTAAATTTTTGAAAATATTGCCAATTTGATTCCAAACACTTTGCACAAAATGAAAAACTTTACAACTTAGCTTTCCCAAGCCATGAGCAAAATTATTCCACTGCTTTTTCAGCTTCTTCTGCCTCTGCCTTGTCCAAGGCTTCCAACCTTTCTCTGCAAGTCTTCTGTGCCTTTTCCAAGGCCTTCAAATGCTTTCCAAGCATTCCCTGGAACCAGGATCTTCAGGTTGGGGTTTCATTCTCCAAGTACCACCAACTTTTCTTTACCCTGGTCCCCCTTCCTGCCTGGGGGTGTTGAGCCTGAACCCCATGCTTGTTGTACATCCAGGGACTCATCCTCCCAGTCCCAGTCATCATTGTCCATGGCTTTCCAAGCCTTGCTTGTAAGGCAAGGCTTTTCCAAGCTGAGAGCTTTCCCAAGCTCAGACCTTTCCCAACCCAGAGCTTTCCCAAGCTCAGAGCTTTCCCAAGCTCAGAGCTGTTCCAAGCTTAGAGCTTTTCCAAGCTCTGGCCCATGCACCGGCTACAGCCTAGGTTGAGTAGCTTGTGATAGTGGTTTGCGTTATGGCATCTGTGTATAGTGTTGCATGCTATGACTAGTGTAGTGTGTCTGTGCAGTGTGTGTGTGTGGTGTGTATATATGTATAGTGTGTGTGTGATGTTGCTTGCTGTTGGTATACCCTCTGGCCCTAGCTGCTTGAGAAAACAGCTGCAGGTTAAACATGGTTAAACATACATGCAAGCAGTGCTACAAAACCTTGTCCATGCAAGAACTGTGCGCACCCAGGCTTTGTTTTTACTTTCTCTTGTTTGCTCCAACTGCCAGGATTCTGGCATTACAAAAAACCTACAGCCTAACTTCCCTTTTCCAAGGGAACCCTAGAGTTCCTGGCTATTTACAGACCTTTTCCAAGGCTTATGCTTGCCTTTTCCAAGGCTTTTGCTTTTGTCTCATGCGCTTACCTTTCCAAAGGCTTTTCCTTTTCCAAGGAATCAGCAGCCATGCTGGCTGCAAAGTGTTTCTTTCAAGTCTTTGGCTTCCAGCTGGTGAGGAAGGCTGCCAGATGTCATCAATGACTTGTGAGTATTGGGGGCACCTGGCAGCAGACACTTCAACAATCAAGTGGAGTTTGCTGCTGTTTGCAATTGCCACGCAAATATGCCTTTCAGGGTTCTTGGCACATGTCTTCCTTATTTTCACCCAGTGTTTCCTTGTTTCCTTTCCAAGGACCCTGTTGATGGCTTCTTTGCAACTGCCTTTCCCAAGGCCTTTGCCTTTGCTTTTGCCTTTTCCAAGGGCTTTGCTTTTCCATGTCCTTTTGCCTTTGCCCTTTCCCAAGGCTTTTGGCTTTGCCTTTGCCTTGCAAGGCAAGAAACCCATGGCTTCCTTCAAGGACTGCTCTGCCACTAACCTGTCCCCTGGCCTGTGGGCCTGCTTCTTGGGTTGTCTGTGGCTTCTCTGCCTTTTCCAAGGCTTTGGCTTCCTCTGCCTTCTTGGAAAGGTCTGGGCTGGCAAACATTGTGGGGAAGCCATGGGCATCCAGTGATACATCACTGCTTTCCTGCTTCAGCCTTCTGTCCTTTTCCAAGACAGCTGGGCTGTGATGCAGCCTTTTCCAAGGCTGGAGGGAAAGGCTGGACCCTTTTCTTTTGGAGATGCCTTTGAGAGGCACCTTTTCCAAGGGCTTCACCTTTTCCAAGGGCTTACCCTGCAAGGGTGTGCCATCTCCCTTTTTGAAGGGTCCTGGGCTCTTTTCCAAGAACTTCAGAGCTGCCAACAGGGTGTTGCACTCTTCCCTGCCGAGCTTGGCAGCAATAGGGGGACATGTTTGCCGTCTCCCCACCTAGTTTCCTGACAGGAGCCAGTAAACAATTCAGGCGCTCCACCTTGAGGTTCACCCAAACCTGACCACTGTGCTTCCCAGTGTTCAAATCTGGGTGCTCTGCCAGGAGGACAGCAGTAGGGCCTGTTCATTGGCTGAGGGTGGATCTCACACAGGGACACAGCCTCAAGAGGTCTTTCCATAGAGGTATCAAGTGAACAATGC
>CAXIVM010000428.1:134325-155881 GCA_964035705.1 Porites rus | reverse complement strand
TACTTTTTTTTGCGATAGGTTATTATATAAGAGATTAAGCAATAAAAAATGAAAAGCTTGAAATGTAATTGCTGGGATAACCCCTTTGTGAAATAGTTTTTGGTAGCTTAATTTGATAAGATATAATAAGTTAAATAACAAACAATCTGTTTCAATAATTTCAATAGAAATCAATAGGAAAGGACTTCAGTGGGTAATCAATGAAAAACAAAAGGAAATGTCAAAGAGAACTCACAAATAAAAATAAAGCAAGATGAAAAGCGTAGACGTGATTGCAGGGGACGTTATTATGAAAGCCAAAAAGGGGAAAAACACAAATAGTTATTGTAGGGGGTTGGGTTAAGTTATACTATTCAATATTTCTAGTGTACTGGGCTAACCCAAACTGATTACAGTAAATATGTTAAAAGGAAAACAAAAGGAATCAAAGGAATTTAACTGGAAATCAATTGGAATCACAAAGAATGTAAACGGAAATCATTAGAATTCAAAAGGGTTCGCGCTAAAGAATTGCTGTTCTCAAGGGCTTTAAATGACATATATATATTTAAGCATGCTAAAAACATCATATTCTTAGTCATTTTGACAAAAAGCCAAGTAAACAAAATAACTAAAGCCAAAAAACAAAGATTGGTCAGGAAGTTTGGTGTCAGTTTTTGTTGCTTTTTTTGGTAGTAGTTGTTGGTTTGTATTTCCTTTAGACGTCTTCTTTTTATCACTATTGAATTAAGGTAAGCAAATAATACTAAACTACCAATAAGCAAGTAGTATATGGTTGCCAATCTGCGACTAAGAGCAAATAAGCAAAAACATCAAAATCTGAAACCACACTCTCCGAACAATCTTGGCTGTTTGGTTTTTCGTTTTTGAATGTTTAGAGTCATTAAAAATAGGAGGTTTTAGTACGTTTTAATATTATATATGGTATTAAAATCCTCACAAAGTCTTCAGCACCTTATTGAAAATGCATCTGTGGTCATCAGCCTCTGAGGAGCACTGATTTCTGATAAGGTCAAAACATAGCTTTATGGGCAGGCCCACAGAAAACAGCTCTAGGTAGATCATGGAGGGGTCCAAATATGTAATATTGTGTTATATAATACAATGCTATATATGGTACTAGTAAGACTCACATGTACATACTCACACATATACGTCTGTACCTGCATACAGCAAGTGTATGAAGAGTCTTTCTGAATTTTGACTGTGACATGGCTCCACTGCAAACAGCCGTGCAATGAATTATGCAACCAAGTCACAGAGCAAGTGGCCTCAAAGTACCCTAGTGCCTTGCAATTTAAGCATTGCAGCACTCCATAATCGAAGATCTCTACAACGACCTCAATGACATTAGCTGAACAAAAAATCATTTCCAGCAGGTTCAAGGATATGTCTGCTGACAAAGTGCGATGTCGGCGTTTTGTCGTTCGTTCACAAATCGTTTCTTACAGGGAGAATGGGACCCTGTGTTTCAGCTGTTGACTGGATACTTTGCAGATTTCTTCAAAATGCCCCGTGCACGTGAATAGTTTCGCAAGGGTTCAATCCGTCTGCAAATACATCTGTCTTGCAGCCTGTGGCGCCCTCATGCTTCTTTGTGTTTTTCCTTCATGAAGTAACACAAGGTAGTTTAAAACATGTTTAAAGCACTGAAGGCTCATGTTGCATGCTTCTTTTAGTTTTTCAAATAGCATTGCGCGCTTCTCAAACCAGGACACCTTATGGACTGAGCAAACAAAACAACCTATATAAACAAATCCAACAGCAAACGTAATAATGGCTGATGAATAATTGGATGGCTGGCTGGATGGATCGGATGGACAAACAAATGCATTGTCGGAGAACTTAGACTTAGCCGAAGAAGGTTACCAGGGTTGATGGATGAGCAATTGTGTTGTACATCTTTTGGCTTTCTGGTATTCGTCAAAACGAAACTGCAGAAAAGCCTCTCTGCAGCGAACGACACTACAAGACTGATACCAGCATAGAGCATAGCCGATCGGGGAACAAAAAGGCCCAGGATGGGAAATCGCCCTGAGTTGCAATTTACCCTAACTATGCTGTGTGGTAACTCTTAAGGTTCATGATGGAGCAAGTAGCAAGTCATCATTCTACAAGGTGTCAAACCGAGACCAAAATGTATCAAACTACTGTAATTCAAACTAGTTATTATGAATAGTTGTTATTTTTTAAGTTGTTCATGACACACGAAGCGAGAAACTATCATCATTGCCATAGTTGTGATTGAACAAGCGTGCCAGTTGGTAGCCTGCATAGGCAACAAGTGGCCGATACTTTAGCTCCGGCTTATCAAGGGTCTGTCTTGTCCTGAAAACCTTGCCTCACTCTCTTGTTGATGCTTCTGACTAAGGTCGATGCTGGATCACTTGGACAGAAAGGGATCTCAAATTCCATCTTTGTGCTGTTCAAGGGGCTACGTCAGTTTGTTCTGTCCCTTGTCAAGAGCTGGGCTAGCTTTTGGTGGCAACAAGAAAATTGTTGTATAATCCTTTGTGTATCACAGCTGCTTGCAATGCCTTGCATGGGGTTTTCTAAGCTTTCTTGCTCATCTTCTGTGGCAAAAACAAAAAGTGCATGCAACACTTGGACATTGGAGATCTTCTCAATGAACCAAAAACAAGTCGGGTTGTTGCACATGCTGCTTCAGTTAAGACAGCCATGAGAGCCAAGACTGGGCAAGTTTCTCCAAGTAATGTGGGAGGGACAACATGGCAAACATGGATACACCTTGTTACTAGTAGCTTCTTGTTACTAGTAGTAATGCCCTTAGCTACTAGTAGCTTCTTGTCAGCTCAAACGGAACAATTCTCAGTCCTTTACCCTAGGCCCTGGCAATTTGTCAGGCTTTTTGTGGCCTACAACACTACGAAGCATGTGTTGAAGCCTGGTCAATCACCCCAACATTAGATTTTCGCTGAAGCCTCCAAATGGCCGCAAAGTGTCTGCAGGCGCTTTGACGGAGCCTGGACGGTGAAGCCATACTGCTGTTGCATGATTCATGAGTCATAAGGCATAATTCTCAACAATATGCAGTCTTGTCGTGGGCTTGCTGATGTAAGAGTCCAAAACAAGTGTATGTGTGGCTGGAGTTGCTCAAACATTGGCAACCGTCTCATCTGCCAATATCATCTCATTCTTGGAACGGATGGTCAAGAATGTATTCTCGACCAGATTCCAGCTGAACCCTTGCTTATTGTCGCACCCTCTGGCAGCTTTGTCTATTTAAGTTTACAAGGTCCTTTACAAAAGGAACCTTTTGGCTCTGGTCCCCGCCGCTGCCTGTCACTGGTCAAAATCTGTAGAATCGAAACTAGCTGTTTTGCAAAGAATTCTGTCTCTTTGTAGTCAAGCTCAAGCCCGTAAGTGGTAAACGTTGCGTAGCTACCTGGTGGATATAAATGGGCCTGAAGAAAAAGACATATCCATCAGCCAATAAGCCCATTTGCAGAAATCAACCTCCATGGTAAAGACATCATAACATATTCTTAAACATCCAAGCAATTCCCATGACTTCGTTTATCGTTGAATCTCGATCCGGCGTCCTTTGCCTCCCAGATTTGCCCAAGGATTGGATGGAGGAAGACCGCTAAGGCTTCAAGGCAGCGAAGTATGCTAGTGCCAAGCCTT
Organism: Porites rus; assembly: GCA_964035705.1. Classification (NCBI taxonomy): domain Eukaryota; kingdom Metazoa; phylum Cnidaria; class Anthozoa; order Scleractinia; family Poritidae; genus Porites; species Porites rus. Next base: position 152,233 of record CAXIVM010000428.1, on the reverse strand, counting down.
GAGCTCGGGGCAGCGCTTCATCATCTTCAATTTGACATCAGTCATAGGCCCATGACGTGCGGAAGCCTTAGGTGTTTTAAAATATAATTACAACATATATTATACATATGCATTGTATGTATATATATATACATATTTGTAGCAATTATGGCAAATTTTGCTAAAGGCCAAAACCATGTCATAACAAGTATCTTCTGAGCAAACCACCCGATGGGCTCAATTGGTGCATGCCTTGGAGAGCAAAATTGTTTTCAAATAACTGCATGGCTGCATGGATTGAAGCATGTGGAGTTTCAGGACACGGGTATCAAGGCTTAATAATACCAGTATCTCTCTCAAAGAAGCGGTGCGAAACAATACATCATGTCATCATACATTCTGTCATGTTGCTCAGGGTAATTCAGGGAACGTAGGAAACCACATTTCCTCTCTGCATCTCTCTGCAAACCACATTCGTCCACGCGATGGGTATTGACAATCATATAATATAGGTTCCGAGCGCACAAACCAGCAACCAAAGCAGCAACATGTCCTTGGATGCACCGAACACTTGGTACTTGAGCTTCTGACCGTGCTCTTGTTGTTTGTAAATTCAGCACCCGGAAGCAAAGGTCCAACGCAACATAAACTGGCGCTTAAGGCTTTTGAGTCAGAGCTGAGACGTTATAAGTCTGAACATGCTGCCCAAGCAGCCGACTGGCCATAATTTTGAAAAGCCTGACGAACTCCTCCTAGAGGTTCAAAACCCAACATATCCAGTTTAAATTTCGCTCACCAGGCTTGGTCGGATTTGAAGGTAATCCGGGTCATCCGGAACACCTTCAAACATTCAGAAACAGTCCAATCCTGGCAACATGAGCACCCAATATGGGCAGGACTTGTTGAGTTGGTCCTCCAGGTGCATCCTCTCGTTCAGCAGCATCTCGCTCAGACCTTTGGAAGGTAGACTCCCAGGGGGCGTGAACTCTCAACTCACAACCAATGCAATGAAGCAGTCTTGAATGTCTTGCACCCTCCCCCACGCACCCACCCGCCCACCCAGGACCCACCCACATACTTGAGAAAGAGCTCCAAGGAACAAAAGAGCGCTCAAGGACCTGAGACCTTCAAAACTAACCCAGTGAGGAATGGAATGAAAACTGAACAGTATGGTTCAAATCAGCTAAATGTTCGTTGAAGGATTGATGCAGGTATGTTCGGATGATCAGTCCTAATGTCCCACTGTGTGACCTAGCTTCGTTGAACTGGGTCAGTCACAGAGTGCCCAGTTCCCCTGCATTAATCTGTGCAGTGAAATAGTAGTCCCTGGAGACGGGAGGTGCCACACACACAAACACACTTAGATCCATGCTCGCAAGAGCTGTATCAGTTATGACTTTCCCGTGAAGCTAGCACTTTCGGTGAATGCCTAGCGCTTGACTTGCAGAACCCCAAAGGTGATCGGTCAGCGCAAACCGAATTTTTCAACATCTTTCAACAAAACGCGTTAGCCCTTTACCGGAAAGTTGGTGCGACAGCTTGTGATCATCACAACAAGGAATGCAGGTACGTAGCTCTGGCGTCCCAGAACTATACTATATCACAGTGCAACAGATGCATCTTCGTTGGCTGGAGACATCTGAAGCACACTCCAGCCCCCTGCTGGACAGTACAAAACATATAAAGATGAAAGTTGTGGCGTCAGAGGTCTTTAGAAACAGGGTTTGACACTGTGGCTCTGCCCCGGCACACTAACAGTGACCACAAATCATACCAGAAAAAACACAACAATATAGCCACAATTTGCACCAGGATGACTTTCATTTGCCTTTTTTCGCGCTGTTTACAATGGTGGTACACGCGCACACCCCTCAAGTACATCGGAAGCCTTTTTTCCATCTGAGAGACACAAGTGAGCGTCCACTCGCAAGCATGTCGTTTTTTTTAATGGTCGTTACCGTTGAAATAAATACTCTAGTCTCTAGGACCTAGGACTCTAGGACTCTACGCTACAAAAAAGAATAAAACAACATATCTATATAAATGCTATTAAGCCGTTCCAGCTCGATGTCATCAACTTGGACCTCCTGGGTTTCTCCCAATTCTTGGTGGCACTTCACATGCTCTTGGCCGAATGATTTTACACTTGTCCACCACTTATTTCCGTGCGCCCATAGGAAAATTGTAGAATCTCAGCGCACCATCTAGGTGAACTAATGAATTTCGTGGGTCGTAGGTTAATATCATTCTGTTAAGGATCTAGGAACCTGAATTAGTGACGTCGGGTGAAAATTACCAAATCAGTTTGACGTCGTCTGTCCTTCTTTCTTTCTTTCTTTCTTTCTTTCTTTCTTTTTCTTTCTTTCTTTCTTTCTCTCTCTCTCTTTCTTTCTTTCTTTCTTTCTTTCTTTCTTTCTTTTTTTCTCTCTTTCTCTCTTTCTCTCTGTCTGTCTCTGTCTGTCTCTGTCTGTCTCTGTCTGTCTCTGTCTGTCTGTATTGTCTTGTCTGTCTTGTCTTGTCTTGTCTTGTCTTGTCCTGTCCTGTCCTGTCCTGTCCTGTCCTGTCTGTCTGTCTGTCTGTCTGTCTGTCTGTCTCTCTGTCTCTCTGTCTCTCTGGTCAAGACAGAGAGAGAGACACACAGACACACACAGACAGACAGACAGACAGAGAGACAGAGAGACCCCCAACCAGCACACGCACCCCTTTGGAGGGACGTGGCTGGCCAGGACCTGCACTGATGTGAGGAAATCCCAGTTGTTTGGCTTGGGTGGCTCCAAGCATGGCAGCAAAAACAACAAACACTGCATCCCGAAAACATCTATTTGGGGGTAGATATGTATCATTGGGGTTTGGTTTCATCAAATCAAAGCAGACCTTCAACCCTAAATCTACCTATTTCGTCGAAATAAGTCAATTTGAACCTTGGCTTGCTGAGAAGTGGTCGGACAGCAAAATTTTGTTTTGCCGAAATAGGTCCACTTTGAATCTCGGCTTTCTCGGAAGTGGTCGGTCGGACAGCAAAATCAACCTATTTCAGGTTGGCTTGCTCGGAAGTGGTCAGACAGCTAAATCAACCTATCTTCTCAAAATAGGCCCGTAGAAGGTGGGATCGACCTAATTGGTTGAACTGGTTGCATTTTCGAAGGCTTGGTGGACATCTTTTCTAGTTCTTCTTCCGTGGACTCATTTGAATCCACATGCATGTTCCGGCGCATTCTCAGGCGCCTTCTCCAAAGAAACCGCTTCACCTTGCCCACGCTCCTAGGGGCGCGCATTTGGCAAAGCGCGGAGGCCTTGATGCTTCGTCCTGACTTTGTAGACAGCACGCGTCTTCCCTGCGTCTGAGCGAGCTTTCCTTTTGCGGCGGACTAGCACCTTCTCCCGCTTGTAGAAGCCCGCGTCGCTTTTGCTTCATGGACTCGGTGTGGCTTTGTTTCCGTGAACTTCTTGGCCACTGTTGCCAGAACACAATGATCCAGGAGGGGCTGACCTAAGCAGCTCACTTGCAGGAACTGTTCCAAGACGGCAGGGGGGGCAATCTTTGCCAAGCCTCTCTTGCAGGCGCAGCACTGTGGCAAAGCCCCTAAAAAGGACGCTGACGCCACAAGCTGCCGAGCAAGTGGCAAGTCGTCCCTCTCGCAAAGTCGAAACAGGTCCATTTGCGGAAGAACCGGAAAAGAAGCAAATAGATATATAGCCGGGAGATGTTGTATGTATAGGGAAAAAGGAAAGAACATTCATCTTCTGTACACATGTGGAGACCAGCTTGTTGACGAGTGGGCGTCGATTCAAGGTGTGGCTGACAGTGAACACATGAAGTCTTTCGGCGCACCCAATCCTTTGCCGAAACCTGCGCCGACAAGGTCTTGGCTCTGTTTGAAGCCAGGGCAGTTTGGGCTAATGTGCGCAGTTTGGGCTAATGTGCGCATTTTTGGTGTTGAATGTCTACACACAAGAGACATTCCAGACTGCTGCGTGGGAGATGGGGAACTACCTCAACCTGCACGCAGAATCACTGCTCAGTCAAATGAGGACTGCCTTTGCAATGCGCTCAGGAGTTCTCAAGCACCAGGCCTTCCAGTTGTGGAACAAAACGTTTTAGCTCACCATCGCAAAGCTGTGACAGTGACTCCAAAGGATTTGACCCTCCTCCAATCCCTGTCCGCGAAAACTGCTTGCCCGGACGGTGTGTCTGCAGCTTGAATCGAAACTGGACCAATTTCTCGCCCCATTGTTTTCCTCCTTCCGACACAAAATCAGAGCAGACTCAAGCCCGAAACTGACCAGACAACATGGTCAGGTCAGGCGGTCAGGCGTGTCCAAGGAACCGAGGAGATGCCGCTGGAATTGAGGTCTCCTTGCGCAGGTGAGTTGCCTGCGTGTTCAGACACAGGATGTTGAAAGCCCTCTGTTTTTCCGGCTCCCCAGAAGCCAGCAACCGGGAAAATAGTCCCATGCAGCTTGAGTGGTTTTCCTTCAATAATGACACGACAAGACAGACTTGGTGTGTTCAGGTGTAGCTCGCGCATCTTCTCAGCATCAGTCCCGCCGCCTGGAAGCTCTGCTTCTCCTGACATTGCAGCTGTCAGCGCAGAGTTTTTACGGCAATAGCCGGCCAGCACAGCCGCCAGGGCAATTTGCTGCGCAACAGTCAAAGTGTCTGCAGATTCCAATGTGTTCTTGGAGGCTGGAGGCCATACAAATCTTGAGCGCAACCCCCACTGCAGCCAGCGTGAGTCGAGCTTCCCAGCTACCAGCCCTTGGAAGAGCCAGGAGATCGTTTTCCTTTGCTCAGGACTTGAATGATGACGGAGCCAATGGCATCATTATGGAGTTGGGCCGCGCGGGTGAAGCTGCTGCTTCCATGATGGGGATGGGGAGCAGGAGCGCCAGCACGAGGATATTCATCAATGTAGCCAACGCGGCAATACTGTCGAACATTTCCAAGGACAAAGTGTAGGGAGCTTCCCACACTCGAGAGTCACCAGAGGAAGGAAGGGCCATCCGAAAGGAGGTGCGGGGAAGCCCAGCGCGAGAAAAGATGACGTCCTTAAGATCATCAACCGTGTAATCTCTCTCCTCCACCGATGCCGCCGTCAAGGTCACGCAAATGTAGTTCCCCTGAGCATCCGATCTTGATTAGAATCAATATTTTGACGTCCTGAGATATTGATTTTGCTTGTATTGATTAGAATCAATATGTTCAATCATCCGACAAAAAATATCGAAAAAATATTGATTTTCATATTGAAAAATATTGAAAATATATTGATTGGGATATTGATTTTGGATGTGCTCCTTGTACATGCAAAATGCTGCTAGTTTTGGCTCCAAATGGCAAGAAGATAGATCTATAGAAAGCTCTAGAAAACTCTTGGGAAGGACAACTCTTGGAAAAGAGAATGAGTGGGAGAGGAGGAGCCAGGCATTTCACCAAGCCTGTGGTGGATACTGATGTCCTCTACTCATGCTTGGACAAGCATCAGGCCATGGTGCCAAATATAGGCCAATGTGACCACATCAGTCGCTCACAAGGTGCGCACGGGTTCATTTGATACCTCTATGGAAAGACCTTTTGAGGCTGTGTCCCTGTGGTGAGATCCACCCAGGCAGGCCCTGCTGTCCCTCCTGTCAGAGCACCCAGATTTGAACACTGGAAAGCACAGTGGCCAGGTTTGGGTGAACCTGAAGGTGGAGCGCCTGAATTCTTTACTGGCTCATGTCAGGAAACTGGGTGGGGCCAATGCAAACATGGCCCCCATTGCTGCCAAGGTCTGCTCTGCTGGCAGCTCTGAAGTTCTTGGCAAAGAGCTCAGGACCCTTGCAAAAGGGAGATGGCGCACCCTTGCAGGATAAGCTCTTGGAAAAGGTGAAGCCCTTGGAAAAGGTGAAGGAGGACAAGCCTCTCGAAGGCATTTTGAAGAGAAAGGGCACAGCCTTGGAAAAGGCTGCGTCACAGCCCAGCTGTCTTGGAAAAGACAGAAGGCTGAAGCAGGAAAGCAGTGATGTATCAATGGATGCCCGCAATGTTTGCCAGCCCAGACCTTTCCAAGAAGGCAGAGGAAGCCAAAGCCTTGGAAAAGGCAGAGGAAGCCACAGACAAACCAAGAAGCAGGCCCAACAGGCCAGGGCAAAGGTTGGTGGCAGAGCAATCCTTGAAGGAAGCCATGGGCTTCTTGCCTTGCAAGGCAAAGGCAGGGCCAAAGGCCTTGGGAAAGGCAAATGCAAAAGGGAATGGAAAAGCAAAGCCTTTGGAAAAGGCAAAAGCAAAGGCCTTGGCAAAGAAGCCAGCAGCAGGGTCCTTGGAAAAGGAAGAAAGGAAACACTGGGTGAAAATAAGGAAGACATGTGCCAAGAACCATGAAAGGACATATTTGTGTGGCACCACAATTGGAGGCAGCAGCACTCCACTTGATTGTTGAAGTGTCTGCAGCCAGGTGCCCCCAATACTCACAAGTCATTGATGACATCTGGGCAGCCTTGGAAAAGAATGCCCTCACCAACCAAGAAGCCAAAGATTTGAGGGACAAGCTTTGCAGCAAACATGGCTGCTGATTCCTTGGATTGGAAAAACCTTGGGGAAGGTAAAGGTGCTAGACAAAAGCAAAAGCCTTGGAAAAGGCAAGCTTAAGCCTTGGAAAAGGCAAGCAAATTGCTAGGAACTCACCTTAGTCCAAGCACTCCCTGGACCCAGGGTCTTCTACAACCTCATCCAGGGGCTTTGCCAAGTACTCCCACTGCTTCTGCTTTCTGGTTTCCTGCCTGCCTGCAGTGGTTGAGCCTCTGCCCCACGGTCTGCCATGCTGGTTCTACCACAAAGGTTCATCCCAGTCAGCCATGGCTTTTCCAAGCTTTGCTTTTGGCGCAAAGCTTTTCCAAGCTATGGCTTTTCCAAGCCTGGGTGGGCTTCAAGCCCACTCAGCTTTTCCAAGCTTGCAAGCGCAGAGCTTTCCCAAGCTCTGGGCTTTGTGAAGCTGTGAGCTTTTCCAAGCTCACAGCCGGTCCATGCACTGGCTACAGACCTATAAAGCTTCTGAGTTTGCGACTGTGGTTTGTGTACTGTGGTTTGAAATGACCTGTCACGCATGAGCTTTTGTGTTGCATGTGTGTGTGCTCTCATGTGTGAGTTTGTAGTGTTGTGCGTTGTAGTGTATAGTGTGTGTGTGCTGTGGTGCATGCTGTTGGTGTACCCTCTGGCCCTAGCTGCTTGAGGAAACAGCTGCAGGTTAAACATGCATGCAAGCAGTTCCACAAAACCTTTTCCACGCAAACAGCATGCACTCATGCACTCAAGCTGTGTTTTTCTTTTTCTTCCTTGCTCCACATACCAGGCCTCTGGCATAGCAACCTGCAGAAAAAGGTTGGAAGAGTTGGATGCTGCAGAACATGATAGCCTTGGAAAAGGCAAAGAAGAAGAAGAAGAGAGAGCAGGAAGAAGAGCTCTTCTACTTCTGAGGCTGCCTCTAGCTCTGACCTCAAAGGCTTGGAAAAGCAGAGGTCCAGCTTTGGTGGCTGGTCCTGGTGCCTTCGTGCCACCAACCCAGGAAGAGCCCTTGGAAAAGGAAGACCCCTTGGAAAAGGGCAAAGGTGGCAAGGGAAAGGAAAACCCCGTGGAAAAGGGAGAATGTTGCAAGGAAAAGGAAAAGGAATGTTGCCAAAGGTCCTTGTGGACTGGTATGGGACCCTTGCCAGCAAAACAGGTGGTTGCAAGGCAAATGAGTGGGGCCTGGAGAGGTTGCTTGGAAAAGCAGATGTGTACCTGCTCTCCTGGGTTGGGTCCAAAGCCAGAAAAGTGTCCACCTTGCAGGAGATGGAGGCCTTGGGAAAGGCCATGCTGGACAAGCTTCGGTTCCATGGGACCACCTGCCAGAAGCTTGGCCAGAATGGCAAGGTGGACCATGCAGCTTCATCATCGATGATGATGATGAAGTGTGTGCTGAGGCCATGGCCTACAGCCTGGACGCCCACCAGGTGAAGAGGGGCACCTGGTCCTTGGGCCAGTACTTCACCTTCCCAGAAGCTGTGGATGCTGTCTTGGAAAAGCTGTAGGCACCACATGCCCCATGTCCTTGAAAAAGGACACTGCAAAGCAAGTTGGAAAAGGGCCTGAGCGAACAGCAAGAGAAGGAATTCATGCGTGCCTGCAGGCTTCCCCTAATATGGGGGGAGCCTGGACTTGCAAAGCGATAAGAAAAATAGAATAAAAACAATAAAGAAATTAAAACATAATACGAAATAAATATACATAATAACTAATAGCATTAAAATAGAAAAAAGAAAAATAAATATGTTTCTTTCAACAAACCTATATTTACAGCTAATTAATGAAATGTATTGAATTCTTTTTGAATGAGCTAATTTCAACTAGATTCAATTGAAATAGATTAAAATAGATTCATTTAAACCAATTTCTACAAAAAGATAAAAATATAGTAAATAGATAGTTAAAAATGTAAAGCTAAATTAAACATATATACAAGTTTAGGGTTAGGGTTGAGGGGTTTATTGAATAGAAAATTCAAGAAAACAAATCTAAAGCAGTGGAATAAGTTTGCTGATGGCTTGGGAAAGCCAAGTTGTAAAGTTTTATGTTTGTGCAAAGTGTTTAGAATCAAATTTGACAATATTTTCAAAAATTAGACAAAAACAAACCTTATCAAACCTGATCAAATCTTATCAAAACAGTTTTAATAAGATTTGATAAAGTTTGATAAGATTTGATAAGTTTTGGTTTTTGTGCAAAATTTTCAAACAATTTCCAAATATATTTGCAGAGTTTTGGTTCAAGATAGGATTTGGTTCACAAGAAGCTTGCAAGCACTAGTTTGATGGCACCTAAAAAGGCAATGAAGGCTATGAAAGTGATGAAGCTGACCTTGGGAAAGGTCAAAGCAAAGGCAAAAGCAAAGGCTAAGGCCTCTACAGCAAAGGCCTTGGGAAAGGCAAAGCTGAACAAAAAGAGCTTGGAAAAGCTAGGCAATGAGTTTGAAGGAGAAAATTGAAGCTGCAGCTGAGGAGGCAGAGGATGAAGAAGAGGCTGCGCAGGCGCAACTCCTAAAGAACTCCTTGACAAAGGATGAGCGCTCCATGGTTTGGGGCAGGCACAAGACCTAGAAGAATAACCCCTTGGAAAAGGAGGATCATGAGAATCTTGGAAAAGTTGAAAAGGGCTTGTCAGCTGCCCTTTGGCTCATGAAGAAGGAGTGCAAAAAGTATGTTCACACTGCCAGAGAAGTGGCGCAAAGGGAAAAGCTGACCAAGGAGGACACTCCACGGGCATGCTGCTGTTTGCCCTTGCGGCAATGGCCATGGAAGACTGTAGGGCTAGCTCGTCGCACTGTGGATCGACGAATATGCTGATACCGCGCGCAGCCCGTTGCAACTAACCAGGATCCCAAGAAGCATGTCCACCGCGGGTCCCCCCCACGGCGCATGCTCTCAATGCGCTCCTCCAACAACTGCACCATACCCGGCTCCACAACAAGGGCTTGGCTCTTCGTCGAAGTGGCCTTCTTCTTCAACTCAGGAGTAATGCGAAGCTGGCTGATGTCCCAATGAGCTTCAGCATGCTTGCGCAGCCAACGAATTGCATTGAGTGCACATTGCATTGAGTGCACGGGTAGGAGCGTTGGTACCTTGATGCAGGAAAGTGTCCAAGTCCACGAAGGCCGGAGGGAATGAACGCGAGGAAAGCGTGCAGCTCACCATCGGTGCGGAGGGCGTTCTGGATGGTGACTGACTCGGCCTCAGCGACTTTGGTCTGTGCGAGGCGGAGGACCGAAGCTTGCCAGTCCCGCTTCAAGGTCTCCGACATCAATCCAGGAGGCTTCAGAGCTCCAAGCACCAGGAAGACTTTCTGCAAGGCGAGCACCTGGCGCTGGATGGACTCCGGCTGATCCTTCGCCCGCTCATGGAGGCGAACACCCCCGCCTCAAGAGGCACACCCTTGCGCTTCCAGACAAGTGGAGGACGCTCATCCGGCACGAGGGGCCCTCCCTCGATCAAGCGAGCGGCCGCTGGCAAGAGCTCCTCCTGCTGGGCGACACGAACGGCGAGCCAAGCATCAGCCAAATGGTGGCCAGCCACAGCCACCGCCTCTTCCCAGGTGGAAAAGGCGAACGCGAAGCCCTCATCGCGCTCGTATCCACGCTCGCGTAGGATCACCACAGCCACAACACGCTGGAGGAAATTCCGTTTCTCCGTTGATTGAAGATCCCAGCCAACCGCGACCAAGTGGCGGGGCAGCCTCTCAATGTCCGGCAACGGCGCACGAAAGGGGTTGGTCCACAACCCATGTGGGGACCCCAAAAGCCAGTGCCGCGTGGAATACAAAACTTCAGACGGGAAGGTCTGGAGGGGCAAGAGGTCCATGTCGCCGGGAACCTTCTGCATGAACTCCCACAGGTGCGAGGGTACAAAATTGGCAGCTGAGTACGGGGTACCGTGAGGTTGCAAAAGCAGGAGGTCCATGGAGGCATCCAGCCTAGCGCGCCGATCCCAGGCTTGTTGGGGAGTCAGGCCTGATGGCACAACTGCGCCCCGCCGGTTCCAAATCCCGATCCACAGGAAGACATAGCCCCCTCGCCCCTGGTCACAACGTGGACTTGGCACATACTGAAGTCCGCATAGGGGGAAACCCTGCAGGCCCGTCCCTCGGGCGAGTGGAAGGAGGCATATGCTCGAATATGACCACCAAGCTCCAAAGCCGCAAGGCACTGGCGGCGGAAGTCGAGGAACGCGGCGGCCGAAAGCACCTCATCAGCGGTGAACATGGCAACATGCACACCTGACGATATGCTGTCAAGCCATCCACAGCAAACACAGCAAAAATTCAGCAGAACAGAAACTCCACTGTCCCACTTTTGGCTTGAGCCAAAATGGACAGTGTAACATATGTAATGAATACTGTGCACCCAAACCTGCCCAAAGCCAAAGCTCGACACAGTTTTAACTTTCTTTCACTCCACTGACTTCTAGTTTCTTTCCTTGATACATAGTTGCCCTTTCCCTTGTCGAATATCTTAACATAATCTCCTTCACTTATGTTTGGATATTTTCTGTTGCGCTTTTCTTTCCGTATCAGGTGTGTTCTGACCTGAATAACGTTATCAAGATTGTGCGCTTTATTGGCCGTTGTCTTGGCGCTACTGTGGATTTGGTCGTTGTATCTATTCAATGATGGCTTTAGCACTTCCACCCGTGTTTTGGTTTTGTAATGCCTCAATCTGTCCCCAATCAATTTTTTGACGCTGCGTATCATCCTTTCTGCCTGATTTGCGTGCGTCTTCGTTATTACGCGTGTTATACCTTCCTCCTTAGGCAAAGTTGTTTGAGGGCTAAACTGGCCCCTTCCAAAGCGTCTCCTCTTGTCGCAGTGGCCAAGCCAAAGGCGTTGCGCGCTGTATTTCAGATTTGTTTTCTGACGGTCAGCTTTGCTGTATACTACTTTCCAGGCGATTGCAGCCTGGACAGGATAAGTCGCAAGCTCCAGTCTTGCCGGATGAAAAGAGGCAATACATGACTCCAGGGAACAAATCCTTATGCTCCTATTCGCTGTGGCAGGTCGTTTTGTCAAAAAAATACTTTGTTTTTCCTTTGTTGTCATATCCAGGGGGCCCTTTTACAACAGAGTGTGAAGCCCTGAGCCTGTTAACTTCGCGCAATTCTGGCTAAGAAGGCCCTCTGGGCGCCAAAGCTCCTCAAGAATACAGAATTTCCATTGGTGAACTGCTGTTCATTGAAGTCAAGGACCATGGTTGGTGCATTGGTCCTGTGGCTTACTTTAAGCTGGCTTGCTCTGCGCAGTCAGTTGAGGACCATGGTTGGCACCGATCAGTTGGAGGGAGCCAGCGTTGGGCCTGCGGCTTTCCGGTGTGGGTCAATGGGAGGGAGCCAGTCCGGTCCTGTGGCAGTCAAGGACCATAGCTGGCGTGGGTCAGTGGGAGGGTGCCAGCTGTAGGTCCTTGGCAATTTATGCATTTATGCAAAGATGTTGGGCATAAACCTTCAAGATGTATGTGCAAAAGACACAGCAAACTGAGTAAAATATCAGAATAAATCAGTAAAATAGCAAAATATTTTTTCCTTGGGAGATTATTAATGGTTTCATAGGGTTGTCGTGCGTCAGCAATGGTGCGCCAAAGCGGTTGAAGAAGAGCAGACCAGGAGAGGAAATCATCCGTGCAGCAGAATAGCGAAAACACGGGCTGCGATGAAACACTTTGGAGGCGGTAGTGTTGAACCAAAATGGCTGAAGGAGAAAAGATAAAACAAGGACAGGTTGGCAAACCAAACGTGCAGCGCAAAATGGAAATCATTGAAATTAGGGGGAAAATGAAGTTGGAGGGAGTCATAGAACCATGGGTAAGAAAGAGAGAAGGAATCCTTTTTGGTTCCAGCCGCAGCGCCGCAGAGGGAAGAAGTATCTGTAATGTACACCACACCACCTGTGTCGAGTCAGTTGGTCGAGATGAGAAAGGTGGATCCAAAGTTTGAGGTGCGGATCCCGGTGAGTTCGTCAAGGACATCGATCCAGATCCAGAGGAAGGAGGAAGTCGTACCAGGTTTTCGGTGCGCCAAAGCTGCGAAACCATCAGGGCCAACGAACGTACACCATCGGGGAGAGAAAGTTGTGGCCGTGCCTGAGGTGTGAAAGGCCTGGCTGGACGACGAAGTTGCGGTTGAAGAGGCCTGGTAGAGGTGGGTGAAGGGGGCGGGGTGAGCTTATTCCAATCAGGTTCCTCAACTTCATCTTGAGCGTCGCGGGAGCGAGAAGCAGCACGGCCGCGTCTCGGCGGCAGCGTTCAGTGGAGTCGGAGGAAGAAGTGCGTTTCCTGGCTGTGGATCAAGGAGTAAAAATGTGAATAAACATGAGAGAAGTGACATGAAGAGATCACATCAAAATCATCATGACGGGGTAAAACCGGAGGGTCGTGTAATTGAAATGTATACAATTATTGTAAAAGCTTGAGCCAGCGGAGACAGCGTTGCAGCCCAAGTAATGGGAATGCAATGGAAGGATGAACCCAGCAAATTCGGCGATCGCAATTTTGACATCTGGCCGGAGAACGAGGGTATATAGGGGTGAGACTTGTAGAGCGAGTCGATGGTCGAGAACGAGAGCGCGGGCGAGAGGAAGAGGACCGAGCATAGTTCGCCGCCAAAGATGGCGCCAAAGGTGAAGTCCACCGTGTAGGGCGGGAGACCGAGATGGGAGAGGAAACGGGTGGTATGAGCCGAGGGTCAGGAAACATGGCCTGTCCTGTGGGGATGTGCGTCAAACCGACAGTGGAGAGAAGTTCCTGCGCGTAATAGAGTCCAGTGGTGACCGCCTAACTAGATTGGAGAAGAGCGGAGTCCAACCCGCGGAGTTGCATCAACACATGAAGGGAAGTAATCTGGTCTAGAAAGACCGAGGAAGTAATCGCAAAGCGAAAGCGCAGGAGGGCAAGGGTCATCTCCAAAATTGCATGTACGTGAAGGAGTTCCCCTAAGTCACCCAAATTAGTAATTTTACTAACCATAAATTTTACGTAAATTTTTGGCTTTACTGAGGAAAATTTACGTAAACAATTACGCAAATGTAATAGTAAATCCAATTTAGGTTATGAGTATTTTTTTAGGTTATGAGTAAATTTTTGTGAGCAGGATTTTGAAGCAGAAAATGTCTCAATTTATGTGAGTTGGCTTTGTCCAAAGAGCAAGGTTTTCTACAGGACAACATGTACTTGAGGATATTTGCGCTATGGATTTTTGTTTTTGTTGACTGAGCATGCCAGGAGGTGTGGACTTTGCCTTTACTTGAAGGGATTGCATTTACTTGAGCATGTGTACCCTTCTTGACTTGAACAAAACCTTTTTACTTGAGGGTGTCTACTTCAGGGAGGAAATTTACTTGAGGATATGGACGTTTCTTCACTTTAGGAAGAAGAGCATTCTCTGATTCTCTGATGGTTTTTGCCAGTGTGAGGGTTTTATGTGAGAGATCTTTTGGCTCTGTGAGCTACTGTTAGCTCTATTTGGTTTGTGACCATGGCTGCTTTGGAAGCAGCTGCGCAGGTAAAGATGCAAGCTGCTGTGAAGCAAAGTGGGAGGTTTCGATTGGCGGCTGACCCCAGCATCCCAGTCACTGCAATCCAAGGTGCCCTCACAGGGTTCTTGCAGTTCAAGCAGAAGAAGGATCTATGGAGTTTGATCTGCCCACCCCACACTGGCCCCATGTCCTATGGATGGCACACAGCTCCTCATGGAGAGTGGTTGTCCAAAGTTGCCGGTTTGCTTTTTGACTTGGTGAAAGTGTGTCCAAACACAAAGCTCACTCCTACCAAGTTGAGTGTGACCCTCAGGGCAATGAGTGCAAACAGGGACTTAGAATTTTCTTCAATGCCCAAAGGCCATACCACTGAGGATATGATTGACAAGTGCGGTCTTACCTTGAGGATTTTGTTGTCCATGCTGCGAAGCCTCAAGCTCACCCCTGGCTTGAGGATGTGAGTTTAGTTGAGAAGACATTACTTGAGCATGGCACACTTTACTTGAGCATGGCAGACATTACTTGAGGACTGTTTTACTTGAGTGTATTCTACTTCAGTGGTTGAGACTTTGTGTAAGTATACTTTACATGAGGATGCCATTCAACTTGGAACTGTGTGCTTGGTCTTGTTTAGTCTTGTTGTGAGTTGAACTGCATTTGATATGCATTTATGAAATTTAGTTCAGAAAACTGTAAATTTAAGATAAAATATTGATGGATTCTAGATGAACTTTTGATGCACTTTTGCTGCACTTCTGATGTACTTTTGATGTACTTTTCAAAAGTGTATACACTTTTAACAGAAGTGTATACACTTTTGATCAAAAGTGTATACACTTTTGAAAGGTACATCAAAAGTACATCAGAAGTGCATGAAAAGTTCATACATTTTTGGCAGATTTTATGAAAAATTGTATTTTTTGCATCATCTTGTCAGCAAAAACATACCTAGCATTCTTGAGAATTTATCCTTTACCTGAGAATGTAATGCTTTTGCGCAAAGAGTTGATCAGCACTGTATGTTGTCCAAATTGAAGTTGTTGCGAGTTTACTGCGCAGCTGGCTTGTTGATTGTTGTTTACTTTTGCAGCTAGATTGATCTCAAAAAGCTTTGAAAGATTTGAAAGATAGGTGCAGTAGCTTGTTGGCATGGCAGAAGAAGAGATTCCTATGGGCCAAGTCACACCTGAAGAGAAGGAAGATGGTGAGCAAAAATCACCCAGTACACCTGTGAAAAAGAGACCTGCTACCAAAGCAAAGAGCCCAAAAGCAAAGAGCCCTAAAGGGAAGAGTCCCAAAGCAAAAGCAAAGGGAAAGGGCAAACCAAAGGCAAAGCCAAAGGCCAACTCTTTGGAAAGGCCTGCTGCAAGTGGCGAGACCGTTCAGCCAAAGAAGAAACCAGCAGCTCAGGGCTGGGCAGCAGGGTTGCAGGAGGATCAGGAGGAGGAAGCACCAGAAGTTGAAGAGGATGACCAAGAGAATGTGGAGGAGGAGGAGCAGGACAATGCAGACTTCTTTGAGTGCGATGAGGCCAAGAAGGACAGGTCGAAGGACAACAAGTTCAAGGCCTTGTTGTCTGAGGGCTCTCTGCCAGACTATGTTCCGCAGGCTTGGAAGAAGACCTTGAGCATGAAGAAGGGGCGCACAGAAGAACAGCGCAAGATAGTGAACCAAGTCCTGGACAGGACAAAGGATGGAAAGCTCACGGTCAACCTGGAGAAACCCTTGTTTGCCCAAATGCGCAAGCAGTTCTGCCAAAGCAAGGCGCGTACCAAGGACAAAGCACTCCCAAAGTTGCTGTTCATGGGCAAGTTCAACTTGAAAGATGAGCAGTTTCTCCAGCGCCTTCCAAAAACTGTGTGGCCACATGTTCTTCCAAATTGGAACTGTGTTTACCTGAGTATGCTTGCTTTTCTGTTTCACCCAAGTCATTTTGCTTGCGCTGGTCTTTCCTGTGCGCTTATACCTGAATGTGTGCGCTTGTGCTTTTATCCAAGTGTCTCTACTTGTGGCTATATGTTTTACAAAGTACTTTCTTCAAAAGATGTGTTTTAGATGCAGTTTTGAATATTTGCAAATCAAAAAGTAATGAAAAATAGGAAAAGCCCTTAGTGAAGACCAACCTTAAAAAATAGGTTGTACCTAAATCAAATTTACATGTACTAACCCATTTACACTTTTTGCCACCTAAATTCATCCACTTACGTAAATCCAATAAAAATGTAAATTTACTAATTTCGGTGACTTAGGGTCACGATGTAGTATGGCCTGGGCGATTCGGGGTACTCCGTCCATAGGAGTGAGGCTGGCAGGAGAGGGCGGCATGGCTGCAGGAAGGAGGAGGAAGAAAACATTGAAGGCTAGCTTTGACCGCTGCGGTCACCTTGCGCCTTGCCAAAATGGCCGGCTGCTCTGACCGCTATGGTCACCCAATGGCGTGCCTGAAGGCTGCCTGCTTGTATTCAATAATTCATCAAGTCTTGGCAAATAACTTTGGCATATGCGTAAGCCTCCTGCTGTCCGCTCTGGACACCTACGTTCCCAAGCCGGGGAGCCTGGACAAGCCCCCAATTGACGGGGCCACAGGGGACACTCCTCGGGTTCACCCTGGGCTCTCACTAGGAGAGACACACTTGGGAAATGCGTACTGCCTCGATTGCGGTTTGCCACACGCCAACCTAGGTACCCATATTCCTGAGGAAGCATGTCAATTCAACGTGCAAACATGTGAAAACCTCTAAAAAGCCCACGAACTCGAAAAGCGGAATCGCGACAAGGTGACGACGGACGCAAGTCTGCGGCATGCGTTAGCCCTTCACTGGAATATGAGAGTGACAGCTTGAGAACATCACAACCAAGCAGGTACAGGAAGGTGATCAGCCTTCCCTTCCCATCCATGACCGTAGCTTCGTTACACACGATAGGTCACGGATGCCGTGTGCCCCTGCTCAAGTCAATGAAAAATCAACGGAATCCCTGTGAGTCCAAGCGTTTCAAAAACACACACACACTTCGAACTTGGGTTTTCAGTTAGACTCAATTGCCACGTTGGGAAGGAAGGTGAGGGAACGGCAAGGTGAAAGGGTCCGGTGACTTGTATTGTTTAACAAGTGTTTCACTCGCGCGGCTGAAATGCAGTGCACAAGTTGCTGAAAGGTGCGGTGGGAAACCTGTTTAAGGGAAAGAATCATGAAGAACCATGGAAACAAACCAAGCAGATTAGACAGCGTGGTCAAAGGTTTCAGTTGCAGGTACACACCGAGACGTCTCTCAGTGCTTCCCATCTCGCTGCCTAGCTTTGTTAGACCAGGTTAGCAGCGAGATGCCTGGTCCCCCTGCATCAGTGGAAAAATGGAAACGGCCTCTGTTGTAGTGGAAAGATGAGAACGTGGAAAACCCTTAGAACCAGGGTGTGACACACACAACAAGCCGTGATCGGCGCACAGAGCAAGCGGTGGAAACATGGATCTTTTTCTCTCAAAAACCGCCTGCACGCATGGAGGTCATGCCCTTTTTGGGCGTAAAGGTTGACCAAGGCGAAAATCTGGAGCCTAAGTGCACGTGCTGTGAAAAATTCAATTAAGGTGAATTCGTGGCATGCAATGCAATCTCTGAGGTCTGCGGTGTGGAACGTGTGAAAGCTGATCGGTTGCTAAACAGCTGCGGGTGAAAAGTTAAAAATTCAAGGATGCAACAATGCGCAGTACGGATGAGGTTCAGAATCATTAGTGAAAATTCCGTCGCTTATAGCCCGGCGGCTCGAAAATCAGGAAATTCAGGGATAAAGCAAACAAACGGGGGGTCAGTTTCAGCAAGCAGGGTCAATGAAATCCGGAATGGTTTCGGCGCCTCCTTTCGGAGGGTCACACCCAGTACCCACGTGGGAAGACTGAGCGG
>CAXIVM010000428.1:111937-134125 GCA_964035705.1 Porites rus | reverse complement strand
GAGGAGAGGAAAGGCCTAGGGAGAGGACGAAAGGTTGGACGGGGAGGTGTGGGGAGAGTCTAAGGAGAGGGAGTGAGGATCGGGAGACGAAATGTCAGGTGTGGCTGCGCGATGCGGGTGATGCGGGTGTAAAAGGCGCAGGGAAAGGGAGCGAGGATTGGGAGACGAAAGGTTGGACGAGCAGGTGTGGCTGCGTTCTGCGGGTGGGAAAGGAGAGGGAGCGAGGATCAGGAGACGAAAGGTTGGACGAGCAGGTCTGGCTGCGTGATGCGGGTGATGCGGGTGATGCGGGTGTGAAAGGTGCAGGGAGAGGGAGCGAAGAAAACCTAAAAGTGCTGGAGCTTCGTGTGTCCGCAGGCAACCCGATCCTTGTCTGTAAGCGGCCGCCCTTTCTGTACAGGCTTCCTTTGCAACCAAAATGGGGTGGCTTGCCGGCTTTCGCGCTGGTGGTCGAACATGTAGGGGTGCTGGCTCCGGCCAGCAGCCTTCACGAAAAGGTACCTCGCGCCAAATCCCGTTTGAGCTTGCAAAATCTACGAAGATCTATCCATTTGTCATCGTTGTCGACTGCCTCCCTGTTGCCTCTAGTCAACAACAGCTTTGCTGGATTGTTCCCAAAAGCATCTCCGGGCAGATGCTGCAGAAAGGTTTGTCAGCTTGTTTATCCGTTTGTTCTGTAGTAGTTTGGACAACCCAGCAACTGAACACCCAAAAGCAAAAACACAAAGACGCATATGTTGTAAACAACCGCCGCGTGGAAAACCAATGTAATGTGATGACGTGTGTTCTTTGTGGTTTTGCTTTTGGGTTCTCGGGCTCACCTTGTTTTTGCAAATGTTTCTCGCTTGAATTCAAATATTTTGACAGGATAAGCCTGTGGTTCGCAAAGCCTCGTTAGAATTGACTGGTGCAAAGTGCGGTGCTTAGCAGACAAGTCAGCGCTCATCTTTGCCGGTGGCAAGGCTGAACCTTTGGAGAAGCGTCGGTGTCGCCAGGCCTCAGCCATTCCAATTCTACAAGAAGATCCGGGACAATCTTTGAAGCTCCGACATGTAGCTGAGCACAATTGAGCTTTGAATCTCTACATTTGTACGACATGATGTTCTTGTTTTCTTTTGTTTTCTTTTGTTTTCTGTGTTCGTTTCGTTGCTAAGGCTACCAGGGAAACTAGTGAAACGTCCTACCCAGAACGAGAGAGCAAGACAGGACTGTGGTACCGTGGAACCGTGAACCTCTACTTGTAAGAGACCGTGAGACATTGAGACCAGAATCCAAGCTCCGACCACAGCTGATCAGCTGATTTGGAAAAGAAAGGATTCTGACGCGAGCTGCAATAGCATGTGTGACGTATTACGTCGCTAACAGGACGTTGCCCACGTACGGTCACGTGATGTCAACGACATAGGCTATCGTGTGCTGTATACCTTGTTTTTTCTTTGGAAGCGTTAAGACTAGAGGAAAATGCTGGCAAAAGTGCTTGGCAAAAGTGCTTGGCAAAAGTGCTTGGCAAAATTTTGTGTTTTCCCATATCTATTATATATAGTATAATACTGTTATATAATATTGTACTATTGCCAGTAATCCAGTAACTTAGCTAATGTTATGGCCCGGGCTGGGGTGGGAGGGGCGGCCCGGGGGCCGGGGGCGGGGACAAGGGAACCACGAGTGGGGCCGGGCACGGCGGGCGCGCTGTCGGGGTATAGAGACCGAGCGAAACGGAAGCTTGCGGGGAACGACCGGGCACGGGGAGAGCAGTTGGGCGAGGACCACTCGGCGGGCTGAACGAGAATCCCCGTTGAGTCCCCGTTGAGTCCCCATTGGGATTGGGGACTCAACGGGGACTCAACGGGCTCAACGGGGACTCAACGGATTCAACGGGGACTCAACGGGGACTCAACGGGGACTCATCGGGGACTCAACGGGGATTCAACGGGGACTCAACGGGGACTCAACGGGGATTCAACGGGGACTCAACGGGGACTCAACGGGGACTCAACGGGGACTCATCGGGGATTCAACGGGGACTCAACGGGGACTCAACGGGGACTCAACGGGGATTCAACGGGGGACTCAACGGGGACTCATCGGGGATTCAACGGGGACTCAACGGGGACTCAACGGGGATTCAACGGGGACTCAACGGGGACTCAACGGGGATTCAACGGAAACTCAACGGGGATTCAACGGGGACTAAAGGGGACTCAACGGGGACTCAACGGGAGCCACTCTAAAAACCTGGAGTCACTCCCTATGTCGTATCACTTTCCTTGCGCGAAGCCTCACGCGCTGCTTACGCGGCCCTCACTTTTGCTTACGCAGAGCAAACTTCCGAAATGCTTTCGCGAAATGCTTACGCAATCTTACGCAACCCAGAATTTTGCTTACGCGGAATTCGATATGACAAGGTCCTTACTTAAGATGTAAAGGCAGGTTCACGGGGATTCAACGGGGACTCAACGGGGACTCAACGGGAACTCATCGGGGATTCAGCGGGGACTCAACGGGGATTCAACGGGGACTCAACGGGGATTCAACGGAAATTCAACGGGGACTCAACGGAAACTCAACGGGGATTCAACGGCAACTCAACGGCGACTCATCGGGGATTCAACGGGGACTCAACGGGGACTCAACGGGGACTCATCGGGGATTGAACGGGAACTCAGCGGGGATTCAACGGGGATTCAACGGGGACTCAACGGCGACTCGGCGACTCAACGGGGATTCACCGGGATTCAACGGGGGGACTCAACGGGGATTCAACCGGTACTCAAAGGGATTCAACGGGGACGTAATGGGGATTCAACGGGGACTAAATGGGGATTCAACGCGGATTCAATGGGGACTAAATGGGAACTCAACGGGGATTCAACGGGGACACTAAAAATCAATCAAATCCTTGATTTTTGATAATTTTGATGTTTTTGGTTGATAAGAATACGCCGCCCCCCACGTTTCGTCGGTTCACTGTGCAGCTACAGAGCACAACATGGGTGTCAGGTGGATTATGTCACGTCGAATCATAAAAAACACATGCATCAATAGAAGAAAACTTCAAATGTCCTTGAAACAACGCAAAAAACATGCTTTCGTAGAGAAAACTTACAAAATAACACCCAAAGGCAATCTTGCTACCTTCCTGCCCTGATTCTCAAATTCTAATGTTAACGCTTCTACGGAGGAATCAATGTATACCTGTATTTTAAAGCAGTGTTTGAACTGTTGCTGATTTCGTGTACGGTTTGTGCCGAAACACGCTGAAACGACTTGCTGCCCGACAAAACTTGAAAACAAGTCACCCGGTAGCCGCAATGGCTGTAATTACCAAGGAGTCCTGTTGTAGCGTCTTGTGTCACCTAGTTTTTGCTGTAGCTTCACCATCTCAGAGTTTGCAGGCGCCAAGGGCTCTGCGAAAGCGTCACCACAGTGGTGAAGGAAAATTCGCTTTGCGCCGCCAACAAAGGCCAATCCTTTTGGATTTTCTTCGTTTCAGATTTTTTCAGCAAGAAAAACATCATATCTCCTTGAAGATTTTGGAGTTGATCAGCTCTGTGACTTGGCAGGAAATCAAAGAGTTCTTGCAGGAGACCAGTTCTGTGTCAGTGGTGTGAGTGACAGCTATGACTGGATGCAGCGTCTCTGCTGGAAAACGTGGCAGCATGTTATGTTTTGCTGCCAAGTTTAAGTCTGCCATTCGTCCATGATCGTTAAAAATTGCTTACCATGTTGATGTATATTTTCGCTATGCATTATATGAATGACAAGTATGTGTAAGTGATATATTCTTGTTGGATGTCTTAGATATCAGCAGATATAGTATGATATAGTTATCAGATTCTGTGAATTTCAATGTCTTCCATCAAGTCTGACTCTGGAGATATGTGGTTCAAGTCGAAGGAGCCATGTTGTCGAAGAAGAGCAATGATAGGAGAGCTCCATATGCTCGCGCGAGCGGGGTCATCTGGTAGCGCTGGGTGCTCCCCGATATAGAGGCTACCAGCCCCGAAGCTCTCAATCATCACCCCAAGATTTTGTAGGAAGAAAGCGGGGCCCTGCCGGAGCTGACGAAGTTCCTTGGTCTTCAATCCCAACTCCGAAAAGCCGCGCTGCACTACGCAGTGGGCGCGGCCATCTGGCGGCTTGCTCTGGTGGGCAATCGCTCGGTGGGGGCATATGTCGAGCTTCCGAAAAAGTTTCTAAGGTGCTCCTGACAAAGAAGCACTCACATAGCCACCGCGGTAGAGGTGGCGGAGCATCTTCCATGAAGAGGAGGATTTGTCCAAGTTCCCGTAATGGCCTGAAACGGCTGTATCCATCGAAAGCACGATGACGTTTCGGCCAGCACTCCTTGAGCCAGCTGTGGCAATCAGTCTCCCGTCGTCGGCCTGAGAACAGATGAATGACAAGAAATGCCAAAGGTCCATCCGGACAACGAAGCACAGGAATAGCTCGGGAGATCATATTGGACGTCCAGCGCATTGCTCGGATGGCGTCATGCCATATGGCCAAATCGACATAGGCGCGTGGAACCTGTAGGGCTGTCTCAATACGCTCCTTGACATTAGCTGTACCACGTCGAACAGGACGATGGGGAATTGGGCGACCTTGGCAATCTTGAAGATAAGCAAGGCGTGCTCGGGCTTGACCTCGAAGCTCGTTGGCGCGTGCAAGCGGGAAGACCTCGGCCAACTCGACAAAGGCATCACAAATAATCTGCTCGGCTTCACCATCAATGAGGCCTTGGAGAAGTTCGTCCAAAGGAGCGCGGCCCCAAACGAGAAAGGCCCAGGCGGCCCACTCATGATCTTCTGGGGGCAACGCTGCAAGGGTGCTAAGCCACAAGCCAACCAAGTCGCAATCCGCTGGGCGAACAAACCCGGCATCCTGAAAAGCAGCAAACCATTGCGAAACATCATGAGAGAGATCCCGGAAGAGCTCATCGCAAGATGGAGCGGCTGAAGAACACGGTGGGGCAACAGCAGGGTCAAAGTCCGCTATGTCCCGCTCAAGACGCGACGATTTCGTCCCGCATCCAATCCCGAGGTTCAGGCAAAGGCCCCAAGGCTTGAAGAGCATCAGCGCGGTTGATTTCGACAAGTTCTTTGGGCCGGTAGGCGGTGCTATAAGACGCACAGAAACCTTGACGGGCTAGCGCTTGGTAGCAAGCATTCACACCTGTCTTGCGTGACACATAAGCAAGATGCTGTTGAAGGCGGGCTGACGTCCAGAAGTACTGGAGGCAATGAGGGCAAGTAGCCCCATCCACCATATTGTGTTCCATAGAGAACTCCTTGTGGCCAAGCCGCTTGTGGCGTGCTAGACCCTTCGCCGTAGTGAAAGCCATGCCACAACTGCAAGGATAATGGAGATCTCCCTGT
Source organism: Porites rus (assembly GCA_964035705.1). Classification (NCBI taxonomy): domain Eukaryota; kingdom Metazoa; phylum Cnidaria; class Anthozoa; order Scleractinia; family Poritidae; genus Porites; species Porites rus. The sequence goes on along the minus strand of CAXIVM010000428.1, from coordinate 128,747 downwards.
CCGGTCGCTTTCCAACAAGGCGATGTAGCTCAACTATGACGATCAATAATCTCAAAGAGGTGTCCATGCGCTTGACGGGCTTCTGCTCTTGCTGGAGATGGATACAGGCTGCGCGAGTCACAATAGCCTTCCAGGGAAGACTATGGTCTTGCCGTGCTTCGACCAAGCCTGTGAAATCACGGCGCCGCTCAGCAATGGGTAGCAAGCATCCGCAAATTGAAGAGACAGTGGGTCATTTATGGCAACCCTGTCCCACAGGGCTTTGCAGCAGTTGGGGTGCCACAGGGCGACAGCTATGCACGCTAGGAGTCAACCTTTTCATGAGCGCATAGGTACGCCAGCAAGTCCTCTTACAAGCCTCCGCGGACAACTGGGCATACTGCGCCAATAACCCTGAGAACCATTCCCCAGTGTTAGCCTCTCTTGTGCAAGTTACCCAATGCCTCCACATCCAGGTGGATTGGAGGGATGGTGTGCCGACCCACAACATGGGCAACAGCTACAAGCACAAGCTGCCCAAACTCTGAACAAGGATGTCGATCTCCACTTGGTCACTAGTGCACGTGATCTTGGATACACCATGCGCTACAAACAGAAGCAAAGCAGAACAACGCAAGATGACCGCCATGCACTCAAATTGCAAAGGTTGCAACGACCCTAAAAACTTGAAGTGGACATTGATACCAAAGCAGAGATTGCCAGATCCAGTTGCCTCACCAAGGCCTGCCAACCGCACATTGCAAACATGCGCCTTTCTGCCAAAATCCCCGATCCGGAACTATATGCCATGCAGATGTCTTTGATTCATGCCAGAGACTACATGCATTTTGCGTCGCAAGCTGAAAGACAGCAATTTTTCCGCATCGTTGCCACATCGAACCAGCGCCCAGGCAGGAGCACGGGTCCAGCTGCGGCATTGCAGCGCTATTTGCAGCGCTCCCCCTCTCCCACTCATCCTTTTCCAAGGGCACAACTTTCTCTTTTCCAAGAGTTGTCCTTTCTCTTTTCCAAGAGTTTTCTAGAGCTTTCTATAGATCTATCTTCTTGCTATTTTGAGCCAAAACTAGCAGCATTTTGCATGTACAAGGAGCACCTCCAAAATCAATATATCAATCAATATATTTTTCAATAGTTTTTTCAATATGAAAATCAATATGTTTATCGATATTGTTTTTTGTCGGATGGTTGAAAAAAATATTGATTCTAATCAATACAAGCAAAATCAATATCTCAGGACATCAAAATATTGATTCTAATCAAGATCGGATGCTCAGGGTAAGGCTCACTATGAAGAGCTGAGTTTCGTCGACGAGAAAACCGGTCGCATTGTTGTCCGGGGGGAGAAAGAAGAGCGTGACGCACGCTTCAAGAAATGGAAGGAGGCAGAAAGGCTGGCCATGAGGCCAAAGGCCCAGCCCAAACAGGTGCGGCGACCCAATTTGGAGCCCACCATGCAACCAATCGATACTGAGCATCCGAGCAAGGACCTGGAGTTCGCTCAGCTCCCAGGGCAGGAGGTCTGGCTTGGCCCAGAACATTTGCGCCAGATTCCGCGCCGTGACGTGGAATGGGGACGATTCAAGTGGATCTCCCAGGAGCTTACGCCTCATCTCCGTGGGCACAAGGAGCTGAAGAACTTTGACACCCCTGAATTCGAAGAAGACGGAAGTAAGGCCTGGAAGCCGCTGATGGAATGTCTCCAGAAGCGCATATACCAATGCAGAGAGTGGGAAGTCCTCCTGGTCATTAAGAATTCGGAGGACGAGAGGTTCGAGCTGAAGACTCGTTTGCCGGGAAATACCGTGGGAGCGACCTGGAAAGGTCTGCCGTACGAGCCAGTTGGCATCAAGGCTGTCCAGGGTCACAATCGCTGGGTGACGGACAAGCTATAGGGCACTCCAATTTCATCAAACGCGTTTACTCTCTCGATCCAGAGTATACGCCAAAGATGGTCGATGAAGGGAAGCTTCCACGCACCAACATGATCCCGGATCAAGAGTTCCTCTCTTCTCTGCCGAGGGTGTTGTACCACTCGTGTGACCGTGCCGCGATGGAAAGCATCGTTGGCACTGGGCTGATTCCCGGAGGATTTCCGAAGAAGACTGGCAGGGCACACAACTATTTTACCACCTGCCCTCCGTGGAAGGCCCAGATGCGCAAGCTTGCGGGAACGCGAGCCGGTCAGCCAATTTACCTGGCGTTCGACACCGAACTTGTCATGCAGCTCGGCTGTAGGGTCTTTGCCACGCGCAAGAGCATCCTCAGTTTGGATTGGGTCTCAAATGCAGCACTGATGTATGCATACGATGCCCGCTCCAACCAGTTCGTCTGGTTCAATCGAGCGTATGCAAAGACACGGCAGAACTATCACGAAGAGATCAAGAACCATTCCACTGACGATCCACAGTTCCGCCTGAGCAAGCTGGCCGAGGCCAGGAACTTTATGCTCAACAATGCTCGCCGCAACCAGCATCACTTGAAGGTCGGCGAGACAAACCTCATGAAGGGCGCGACCAGGTTGACAGGCATAATTGATGAGGTTGCACTCACTCAGAGCCAAGCGTCCCGGGAGGGTCCGCCGCCTGAACTGACCGGCTTCATGCTGGGACAAGTTTGCATCATCACCAACGAAGAGATGTCTGGTTGGGCAGGAAAGGGCAAATCCAAGGGCAAGTCCAAGGGCAAGAAGGGCAAGGGCAAAGGAAAGTTCCGCGACATCGAGGACGATGACATGATGGCGAACGAAATTGTCCAGATCCCCAAGCGGGTGTGCCCGACGCCCCTGTGTGCTACGCGCCACTATGATGGGCAGCACCGGTGCGACTACTGTCGCAGGGACCTTCAAATTTGGTCAGAGGCTCGCTCCGCGAGCGAGTTGGCCAGAATGGAAGAGACGGCCAACCTCAACGAGTCCGTCGTTGCCCTGGACCAATTGTCCACAAGAGCATACCGGAAGGCGAACGTGGTGAAGGACACGTCGAAGGGTGAGCAAAAGCGTGGGGCCAAATCGGCGTTTGGACTCATCAAAAGGCTCGCTGTCAACTATGTCCGAAAAGCCAAACAGCTCGGACTTCCGGGGCCAGCAAAGCGATTGGAAGTTGACCCGTTGTTTGCATACAATTGCTCGACAACCCAGCTTACTTCGGGATCACTCAACTTCCTGCATCGTTTGGCTCGTGCGATTTTCGCCAATCCTGGAAGGAGTGCTCAGGAACGGAAGAGAGCGCTCGACGATCAAGAAAGGGAGCACCATTCCAAGCTATGCTTCATCCCCACGATCACCCGTGATCCGGCCGAAGCCCTGTCCATCGAGGACGAGTCATTTGTGCGTCACCACAATCGCTTCTTCAACTTGAAGCAGTTTTCGATGTGGTGCTCACTGGCCCGGACACGAAATGAACCCGTGGTAGCGGTAGAGGGACGGGGAAGCCTGGAATGCGCGCCGGAAGGCAACGCCGTTGAGATCCTGAGCGATTTGTGCACACACAGCGAACGCACAGCATCCGGCCAGCGTCTTGTGCCGCGCAGCAAAGATTCCCGCCCAAGAGCATAATGCACCTTCGCGTCGGGCGACTGCGGCACCACATACCCGAAGATATCACTTAGCGATGCCCGCGGTGCGCCCACGCTGCGTTTGCCTCTCGAACGTTGCGCACTCTTGCCAGCGCCCCCCGAAACACCGGCGCCACCTTGCTGACAATGACTCCCTGCCCGAGCACCAGCACCAAGTTGCCACCGACGCGCGCGTCTCCACTGCTGCTTCGCAGGTGTCCACTGTCGCTGCTCTTTCAACTTCCCCTTCCTCTTCGCTCGCCTCTGCGGCGTCCAACCCGTGCCCCCCCCTTCATCATTCAACACCCCGCATCACAGCGTCACTACTTCTAAACTAAAGACCCTTGAAACCTGACAACCACAAAAATAGAAACAGCTGGCCTGCGCACGACCTGCTCTTTTTCAAACGCTAGAAGCAAACGCTGCTCCACATCAGCTCGCTCAACCAATACCTTCTTGCCATCCACACACTCCACGACATAACACAGACGAACTCTGTCAGGCGGACACATCCGTACTTGTGTGCCAAGCACGCGTACCTGCCCCTGCGTTACCGACGCGGCCGCAACTGACGAGCGGACTTCCGCCGCAGGGATGTCACGGCGACGACACCGCTTGCAGTGAACGTTACGGCTATCCGCGTATTCTATACAGCCAGTTTGCAACGCCACTTTCAGCTCCGGCCACTCCAAAAATTGATCCATGTTTGCACAAACTCGTCTACGAGCCCCGCGCTTCCCATCTGTCACCAAAATAATGGCCTGCCTACAACGCAGACACTCCGGCAAATGCAACAATACCCTGCCAAAGTGCTGCGTCCGCAGTATTTCATCATATTTGGTGAACGTGGCGTCCAAATCCTGGAAGTTCCACTCTATTTCTCTGTCAGCCCCTGCAGCCAGGTGCACGGCACGCTGTGTTAGCCACGTGTCCTCCAATCTCTGCGCTTGGTTGCGCTCCAGCTGACTATTCTCCCCTAGGATCAACCTTGGCTGCACGTCATCTCTGTGCAAATCAGCCCAAACACGCAGCACGGTCGAAAAACCACCGCCAGCGTGCAACAACTGTGCGCTCACAAAGCCCAAGAGAGCGGTATCAACGCCCATCCACGATTGCTGCCTCGGCATGACGAAGAAATCCTCCGGCATTGGGCCCATCCACATACACTTGCCGAAGCCACCGCGCCGCACGATGAAGGTCCACCCTCCCAGAAAACAACACTTGCACCTCCGGCAACGAGCACACTGAAACGCGGCATGCTGCAGCCCAGCATGCAAAGTGAAAACACGAAATTTCGTTGCTTCTTCCGTGGGGTCAAAGAGCATACCCTTGGGCATTTTCTGCTTGTAAGAAACCTGCATTTCCTGCGCGACACTTTCAACCCAAACTTTTCGAACGCGGCACGCGGAACTTTCTAAAACACAAAGCAGGAACACGAACAGCAGACACGTCCGTCCTGCAGCTCCAATCGATTCCGTGGACAAAATGGACACCACTGCCGACCCTCTCGAACCAATACCGTCGGCTCGCAAGGACACAAAGCTTGCAACTGCTTCAGCTTTGACTGGACGCCTGTCCCAGGCAACAACGACGCTGACACGCCGCTCCCCATCTTGACAAGCACGTTGCGGACACGCAGCTCCTCAACTCTCACCCCCTTTTGCACCAAGAGCGCCTGCGCAAAAGGCCAGGCCAAAGCTGGGTGCACATGCTGCACGACTTCAATGACAGGCAGCCACGCCTCACGCGGTAACGTGGCCAGGATATCTTCCAAAGGCACCCCCGCCATGTGCCGACTGGTACGTATATCTCGACTTTATTCTACACTCTCTAAAATGTCTCTGGTATTTCTGATACTGAACTTCAAACCATGTACATACATCATTTTGCCACCGCCAACGAAACGTTTAACGTATAACGCAAAGCTCCCCGCCGCGTGTCTAACGGAGAGCTCCTTTGAACAACCAAATTCCACACGCGCAATACGTCTTGTGTCTACAAATGAAGTCTCTCCGGCACAATCGCAAGTCCAAACTGCAATCCATGTGTGCAAAACACTTCCATGAACCTAAACCACCTACCACACTGCGGTCACACATGCTCACAGGACTTTCTCTTTCCATTTTGTCTTCTGCCTACTCTCCGCGCCGACGCCACCGCAACCGCAGCGCCCAGCGCTCGCCGCCACTGCTACCGCAGCTCGCAACTCCATGTACCGCTACCACTCCACATCAGCTGCAACGCCTGCACCACCACTCCATCCATCTGCAGCAACCCCTCGGCAACAGCGCCACCGCGCCGCGCAGGACCATGGCTCAATACACCTCTGTGCTTCCCTCCACTTTCTACTACAACCACAAACAAGGAATTCAAAATGTCCCTAGAACACATCATCACACTTGGCGATTACAACTTGTCAAAAAAATCTCGGCCAAAGCAGTGGTGACATACATAACATACAAGTCAACCATCCTGTTCAAGTGACACACTACAAGTACTTCGTGCCTACAGCAAATTCTTCCAGCCCCCGTACAACGAAGAGCTGCCGACAAACATTCGTCACCGACCAAAACCCAAGAACAGAACCACAAAAACCGCACAATCACACTATCTGACACACGCGGCGTTTTCCCAGACCCCAAAACACCAAAAATGCTCTTCGCGAAGACCGAAAACAGAAAACCAAAAACCGAATTACGTTTTCCCATTTTTCGCCAAAAAAATGGTCCGGGTACCTCCGAAGACCGAAAGCCGAAGGCCGAATCCCGAAAGCTTGGCCCGGCCCGGCCCGAGGGGCAGGGGCCCGAAGACCGAATAACGAAAACCGAAGACCGAATTACGTTTTCCGGAGCCCCGAATCACGAAAATGTTATTCGCGAAGGACGAATCACGAAAACCGAAGACCGAATTACGTTTTCCGGAGCCCCGAATCACGAAAATGTTATTCGCGAAGGACGAATAACGAAACGCGAAGACCGAATTACGTTTTCCGGAGCCCCGAATCACGAAAATGTTATTCGCGAAGGACGAATAACGAAACGCGAAGACCGAATTACGTTTTCCGGAGCCCCGAAGAACGAAAATGTTATTCGCGAAGGACGAATAACGAAACGCGAAGACCGATTTACGTTTTCCAGAGCCCCGAATAACGAAAATGTTATTCGCGAAGGACGAATAACGAAACGCAAATACCGAATTACGTTTTCCGGAGCCCCGAATAACGAAAATGTTATTCGCGAAGGACGAATCACGAAACGCGAAGACCGAATTCGCGAAGGACGAATCACGAAACGCGAAGACCGAATTACGTTTTCCGGAGCCCCGAATCACGAAAATGTTATTCGCGAAGGACGAATCACGAAACGCGAAGACCGAATTCCGTTTTCCGGAGCCCCGAATAGCGAAAATGTTATTCGCGAAGGACGAATAACGAAACGCGAAGACCGAATTACGTTTTACGGAGCCCCGAATAACGAAAATGTTATTCGCGAAGGACGAATTACGAAACGCGAAGACCGAATTACGTTTTCCAGAGCTTCGAATAACGAAAATGTTATTCGCGAAGGACGAATTACGAAACGCGAAGACCGAATTACGTTTTCCGGAGCCCCGAATAACGAAAATGTTATTCGCGAAGGACGAATCACGAAACGCGAAGACCGAATTACGTTTTCCGGAGCCCCGAATAACGAAAATGTTATTCGCGAAGGACGAATAACGAAACGCGAAGACCGAATTACGTTTTCCGGAGCCCCGAAGAACGAAAATGTTATTCGCGAAGGACGAATAACGAAACGCGAAGACCGAATTACGTTTTCCGGAGCCCCGAATAACGAAAATGTTATTCGCGAAGGACGAATCACGAAACGCGAAGACCGAATTACGTTTTCCGGAGCCCCGAAGAACGAAAATGTTATTCGCGAAGGACGAATAACGAAACGCAAAGACCGAATTACGTTTTCCGGAGCCCCGAATAACGAAAATGTTATTCGCGAAGGACGAATAACGAAACGCGAATACCGAATTACGTTTTCCGGAGCCCCGAATAACGAAAATGTTATTCGCGAAGGACGAATAACGAAACGCGAAGACCGAATTACGTTTTCCGGAGCCCCGAATAACGAAAATGTTATTCGCGAAGGACGAATAACGAAACGCGAATACCGAATTACGTTTTCCGGAGCCCCGAATAACGAAATGTTATTCGCGAAGGACGAATAACGCAACTCGAATACCGAATTACGTTTTCCGGAGGCTTCTCCGGATCACCACTGCCCACTTTGGAGTTCTTGTTCCCACTTTGTGCCCACTTTGTTTCCATTCTTGCCCCACTTTGGGGTTCTTGTTCCCACTTTGTTCCCATTCTTGCCCCACTTTGGAGTTCTTGTTCCCACTTTGTTCCCATTCTTGCCCCACTTTGGAGTTCTTGTTCCCACTTTGTTCCCATTCTTGCCCACTTTGGAGTTCTTGTTCCCACTTTGCTCCCACTTTGTTCCCATTCTTGCACCACTTTGGAGTTCTTGTTCCCCACTTTGTTCCCATTCTTGCACCACTTTGGAGTTCTTGTTCCCACTTTCTTCCCATTCTTGCCTCAATTTGGAGTTCTTGTTCCCACTTTGTTCCCACTTTGTTCCCATTCTTGCCCCGGTTTGGGGTTCTTGTTCCCACTTTGTGCCCATTCTTGCCCCGCTTTGGGGTTCTTATTTCCACTTTCCTCCCCACTTAATTCCCATTCTTGCACCACTTTGGGGTTCTTGTTCCCACTTTGTGCCCACTTTGTTTCCATTCTTGCACCACTTTGGAGTTCTTGTTCCCACTTTGTTCCCATTCTTGCACCACTTTGGAGTTCTTGTTCCCACTTTGTTCCCAGTTTGTTCCCATTCTTGCCCCACTTTGGAGTTCTTGTTCCCACTTTGTTCCCATTCTTGCCCCACTTTGAGGTTCTTGTTCCCACTTTGTTCCCATTCTTGCCCCACTTTGGAGTTCTTGTTCCCACTTTGTTCCCACTTTGTTCCCATTCTTGCCCCACTTTGCGCACTTTGTTCCCACTTTGTTCCCATTCTTGCCCCACTTTGGAGTTCTTGTTCCCGCTTTGTTCCCACTTTGTTCCCATTCTTGCCCCACTTTGGGGTTCTTGGCCCCACTTTATTCCAACTTTGGAGTTCTTGTTCCCACAGCCCTTGTTTCCACTTTGTTCCCACTCTGCTCCCATTCTTGCCCCCACTTTGGGGTTCTTGTTCCCACTTTGTTCCCACTTTTTCAATTCTTGCCCCACTTTGGAGTTCTTGTTCCCACTTTGTTCCCATTCTTGCCCCACTTTGGAGTTCTTGTTCCCACTTTGTTCCCATTCTTGCCACACTTTGGAGTTCTTGTTCCCACTTTGTTCCCATTCTTGCCCTACTTTGGGGTTCTTGTTCCCACTTTGTTCCCACTTTGTTCCCATTTTCGCTCCACTTTGGGGTTCTTGTTCCCACTTTGTTCCCACTTTGTTCCCATTCTTGCCCCGCTTTGGGGTTCTTGTTCCCACTTTGTTCCCATTTTGTTCGCATTTTTGCTCCACTTTGGGGTTCTTGTTCCCACTTTGTTCCCATTTTGTTCCCATTCTTGCCCCAGTTTGGAGTTCTTGTTCCCACTTTGTTCCCCCTTGTTCCCACTTTGTTCCCATTCTTGCCCCACTTTGGGGTTCTTGTTCCCACTTTGTTCCCATTCTTATTGCACCACTTTGGAATTCTTGTTTCCACTTTGTTCCCACTTTGTTCCCATTCTTGCCGGTTCTTGTTCCCACTTTGTTCCCACTTTATTCCCATTCTTGCCCTGTTCCCACTTTGTTCCCACTTTGCTCCAACTTTGGAGTTCTTGTTCCCACTTTGTTCCCACTCGGCTCCCATTCTTGCCCCACTTTGGGGTTCTTGTACCCACTTTGTTCCCACTTTGTTCCCATTCTTGCCCCACTTTGGAGTTCTTGTTCCCATTTTGTTCCCATCCTTGCCCCACTTTAGAGTTCTTGTTCTCAATTTGTTTCCACTTTGTTCCCATTCTTGCCCCACTTTGGAGTTCTTGTTCCCCCTTATTCCCACTTTGTTCCCATTCTTGCCCCACTTTGGAGTTCTTGTTCCCACTTTGTTCCCACTTTGTTCCCATTCTTGGTTCTTGATCCCACTTTGTTCCCACTTTGTTCCCATTCTTGCCCCACTTTGGAGTTCTTGTTCCCACTTTGTTCCCATTCTTGCCCCACTTTGGAGTTCTTGTTCCCACTTTGTTCCCATTCTTGCCCCACTTTGGAGTTCTTGTTCCCACTTTCTTCCCATTCTTGCCCCAATTTGGAGTTCTTGTTTTCACTTTGTTCCCACTTTGTTCCCCTTCTTGCCCCGCTTTGGGGTTCTTGTTCCCACTTTGTTCCCACTTTGTTTCCATTCTTGCCCCACTTTGGAGTTCTTGGTCCCACTTTGTTCCCATTCTTGCCCCACTTTGGAGTTCTTGTTCCCACTTTGTTCCCATTCTTGCCCCACTTTGGAGTTCTTGTTCCCACTTTGTTCCCAGTTTGTTCCCATTCTTGCCCCACTTTGGAGTTCTTGTTCCCACTTTGTTCCCATTCTTGCCCCACTTTGGAGTTCTCACTTTGTTCACTTTGTTCCCATTCTTGCCGCACTTTGGGGTTCTTGTTCCCACTTTGTTCCCACTTTGTTCCCATTCTTGCCCTACTTTGGAGTTCTTGTTCCCACTTTGTTCCCATTCTTGCCCCACTTTGGAGTTCTTGTGCCCACTTTGTTCCCATTCTTGCCACACTTTCGAGTTCTCATTCTTACTTTGTTCCCACTTTGTTCCCATTCTTGCCCCATTTGGAGTTCTTGTTCCCACTTTGTTCCCAATTCTTGCCCCACTTGGAGTTCTTGTTCCCACTTTGTTCCCATTCTTGCCCCAGTTTGGAATTCTTGTTCCCACTTTGTTCCCACTTTGTTCCCATTCTTGCACCACTTTGGAGTTCTTGTTCCCACTTTGTTCCCACTTTGTTCCAATTCTTGCCGCACTTTGGAGTTCTTGTTCCACTTTGTTGCCACTTTGTTCCCATTCTTGCCCCACTTTGGAGTTCTTGTTCCCACTTTGTTTCCATTCTTGCCCCACTTTGGAGTTCTTGTTCCCACTTTGTTCCCACTTTGTTCCCATTCTTGCCCCACTTTGGAGTTCTTGTTCCCATTCTTGTCCCACTTTGGGGTTCTTGTTCCCACTTTGTTCCCACTTTGTTCCCATTCTTGCCCCACTTTGGAGTTCTTGTTCCCACTTTGTTCCCATTCTTGCCCCACTTTGGAGTTCTTGTTCCCACTTTGTTCCCATTCTTGCCCCACTTTGGGCACTTTGTTCCCACTTTGTTCCCATTCTTGCCACACTTTGGAGTTCTTGTTCCCACTTTGTTCCCATTCTCGCCCCACTTTGGAGTTCTTGTTCCCACTTTGTTCCCATTCTTGCCCCACTTTGGAGTTCTTGTTCCCACTTTGTGCCCATTCTTGCCACACTTTGGAGTTCTTGTTCCCACTTTGTTCCCACTTTGTTCCCATTCTTGCCCCACTTTGGGGTTCTTGTTCCCACTTTGCCATTTTGTTCCCACTTTGTTCCCATTCTTTTCCCACTTTGGAGTTCTTGTTCCCACTTTGTTCCCACTCTGCTCCCATTCTTGCCCCACTTTGGGGTCCTTTTTGTTCCCATTTTTGCTCCACTTTGGGCCACTTTGTTCCCATTTTGTTTCCATTCTTGCACCAGTTTGGAGTTCTTGTTCCCACTTTGTTAACCCTTTGTTCCCACTTTGGTCCCATTCTTGCACCACTTTGGGGTTCTTGTTCTCACTTTGTTCCCATTCTTGCCCCACTTTGGAATTCTTGTTCCCACTTTGTTCCCACTTTGTTCCCATTCTTGCCCCACTTTGGGGTTCTTGTTCCCACTTTGTTCCCACTTTGTTCCCATTCTTGCCCTGTTCCCACTTTGTTCCCACTTTGCTCCAACTTTGGAGTTCTTGTTCCCACTTTGCTCCCACTCGGCTCCCATTCTTGCCCCAGTTTGGGGTTCTTGTTCCCACTTTGTTCCCACTCTGTTCCCATTCTTGCCCCACTTTGGAGTTCTTGTTCCCATTTTGTTCCCATTCTTGCCTCACTTTAGAGTTCTTGTTCTCAATTTGTTTCCACTTTGTTCCCATTCTTGCCCCACTTTGGAGTTCTTGTTCCCCTTTATTCCCACTTTGTTCCCATTCTTGCCCCGCTTTGGAGTTCTTGTTCCCACTTTGTTCCCACTTTGTTCCCATTCTTGCCCCACTTTGGGGTTCTTGATCCCACTTTGTTCCCACTTTGTTCCCATTCTTGCACCACTTTGGAGTTCTTGTTCCCACTTTGTTCCCATTCTTGCCCCAGTTTGGAGTTCTTGTTCCCACTTTGTTCCCATTCTTGCCCCACTTTGGAGTTCTTGTTCCCACTTTGTTCACTTTGTTCCCATTCTTGCCGCACTTTGGGGTTCTTGTTCCCACTTTGTTCCCATTCTTGCCCCAATTTGGAGTTCTTGTTCCCACTTTGTTTCCACTTTGTTCCCATTCTTGCCCCGCTTTGGGGTTCTTGTTCCCACTTTGTTCCCACTTTGTTCCCATTCTTGCCGCGCTTTGGGGTTCTTATTACCACTTTCCTCACCACTTTATTCCCATTCTTGCCCCACTTTGGGGTTCTTGTTCCCACTTTGTGCCCACCTTGTTTCCATTCTTGCCCCACTTTGGAGTTCTTGTTCCCACTTTGTTCCCATTCTTGCCCCACTTTGGAGTTCTTGTTCCCACTTTGTTCCCACTTTGCTCCAACTTTGGAGTTCTTGTTCCCACTTTGTTCCCATTCTTGCCCCACTTTGAAGTTCTTGTTCCCACTTTGTTCCCACTTTGTTCCCATTCTTGCCCCACTTTGGAGTTCTTGTTCCCACTTTGTTCCCACTTTGTTCCCATTCTTGCCCCACTTTGGAGTTCTTGTTCCCACTTTGTTCCCATTCTTGCCCCACTTTGGAGTTCTTGTTCCCACTTTGTTCCCAGTTTGTTCCCATTCTTGCCCCACTTTGGAGTTCTTGTTCCCACTTTGTTCCCATTCTTGCCCCACTTTGGAGTTCTCACTTTGTTCACTTTGTTCCCATTCTTGCCGCACTTTGGGGTTCTTGTTCCCACTTTGTTCCCACTTTGTTCCCATTCTTGCCCTACTTTGGAGTTCTTGTTCCCACTTTGTTCCCATTCTTGCCCCACTTTGGAGTTCTTGTGCCCACTTTGTTCCCATTCTTGCCACACTTTCGAGTTCTGATTCTTACTTTGTTCCCACTTTGTTCCCATTCTTGCCCCATTTGGAGTTCTTGTTCCCACTTTGTTCCCAATTCTTGCCCCACTTGGAGTTCTTGTTCCCGGATTGTTCCCACTTTGTTCCCATTCTTGCCCCAGTTTGGAATTCTTGTTCCCACTTTGTTCCCACTTTGTTCCCATTCTTGCACCACTTTGAAGTTCTTGTTCCCACTTTGTTCCCACTTTGTTCCAATTCTTGCCGCACTTTGGAGTTCTTGTTCCCACTTTGTTGCCACTTTGTTCCCATTCTTGCCCCACTTTGGAGTTCTTGTTCCCACTTTGTTTCCATTCTTGCCCCACTTTGGAGTTCTTGTTCCCACTTTGTTCCCACTTTGTTCCCACTTTGTTCCCATTCTTGCCCCACTTTGGAGTTCTTGTTCCCACTTTGTTCCCATTCTTGTCCCACTTTGGGGTTCTTGTTCCCACTTTGTTCCCATTCTTGCCCCACTTTGGAGTTCTTGTTCCCGCTTTGTTCCCACTTTGTTCCCATTCTTGCCCCACTTTGGAGTTCTTGTTCCCACTTTGTTCCCATTCTTGCCCCACTTTGGGCACTTTGTTCCCACTTTGTTCCCATTCTTGCCACACTTTGGAGCTCTTGTTCCCACTTTGTTCCCATTCTTGCCCCACTTTGGAGTTCTTGTTCCCACTTTGTTCCCATTCTTGCCACACTTTGGAGTTCTTGTTCCCACTTTGTTCCCACTTTGTTCCCATTCTTGCCCCACTTTGGGGTTCTTGTTCCCACTTTGCCATTTTGTTCCCACTTTGTTCCCATTCTTTTCCCACTTTGGAGTTCTTGTTCCCACTTTGTTCCCACTCTGCTCCCATTCTTGCCCCACTTTGGGGTCCTTTTTGTTCCCATTTTTGCTCCACTTTGGGCCACTTTGTTCCCATTTTGTTTCCATTCTTGCCCCAGTTTGGAGTTCTTGTTCCCACTTTGTTAACCCTTTGTTCCCACTTTGTTCCCATTCTTGCCCCACTTTGGGGTTCTTGTTCTCACTTTGTTCCCATTCTTGCCCCACTTTGGAATTCTTGTTCCCACTTTGTTCCCACTTTGTTCCCATTCTTGCTCCGCTTTGGGGTTCTTGTTCCCACTTTGTTCCCATTCTTGCCCTGTTCCCACTTTGTTCCCACTTTGCTCCAACTTTGGAGTTCTTGTTCCCACTTTGCTCCCACTCGGCTCCCATTCTTGCCCCAGTTTGGGGTTCTTGTTCCCACTTTGTTCCCACTCTGTTCCCATTCTTGCCCCACTTTGGAGTTCTTGTTCCCATTTTGTTCCCATTCTTGCCTCACTTTAGAGTTCTTGTTCTCAATTTGTTTCCACTTTGTCCCATTCTTGCCCCACTTTGGAGTTCTTGTTCCCCTTTATTCCCACTTTGTTCCCATTCTTGCCCCGCTTTGGAGTTCTTGTTCCCACTTTGTTCCCACTTTGTTCCCATTCTTGCCCCACTTTGGGGTTCTTGATCCCACTTTGTTCCCACTTTGTTCCCATTCTTGCCCCACTTTGGAGTTCTTGTTCCCACTTTGTTCCCATTCTTGCCCCACTTTGGAGTTCTTGTTCCCACTTTGTTCCCATTCTTGCCCCACTTTGGAGTTCTTGTTCCCACTTTGTTCCCACTTTGTTCCCATTCTTGCCCCACTTTGGAGTTCTTGTTCCCACTTTGTTCCCATTCTTGCCCCAATTTGGAGTTCTTGTTCCCACTTTGTTCCACACTTTGTTCCCATTCTTGCCCCGCTTTGGGGTTCTTGTTCCCACTTTGTTCCCACTTTGTTCCCATTCTTGCCGCGCTTTGGGGTTCTTATTACCACTTTCCTCACCACTTTATTCCCATTCTTGCCCCACTTTGGGGTTCTTGTTCCCACTTTGTGCCCACCTTGTTTCGAGTTCTTGTTCCCACTTTGTTCCCATTCTTGCCCCACTTTGGAGTTCTTGTTCCCACTTTGTTCCCACTTTTCTCCAACTTTGGAGTTCTTGTTCCCACTTTGTTCCCATTCTTGCCCCACTTTGAAGTTCTTGTTCCCACTTTGTTCCCACTTTGTTCCCATTCTTGCCCCACTTTGGAGTTCTTGTTCCCACTTTGTTCCCACTTTGTTCCCATTCTTGCTCCACTTTGGAGTTCTTGTTCCCACTTTGTTCCCATTCTTGCCCCACTTTGGAGTTCTTGTTCCCACTTTGTTCCCATTCTTGCCCCACTTTGGAGTTCTCACTTTGTTCACTTTGTTCCCATTCTTGCCGCACTTTGGGGTTCTTGTTCCCACTTTGTTCCCACTCTGTTCCCATTCTTGCCCCACTTTAGAGTTCTTGTTCTCAATTTGTTTTCCACTTTGTTCCCATTCTTGCCCCACTTTGGAGTTCTTGTTCCCCTTTATTTCCACTTTGTTCGCATTCTTGCACCACTTTGGAGTTCTTGTTCCCACTTTGTTCCCATTCTCTACTTTGGTGTTCTTGTTCCCACTTTGTTCCCACTTTGTTCCCATTCTTGCCCCACTTTGAGGTTCTTGTTCCCACTTTGCTCCCATTCTTGTCCCACTTTGAGTTTCTTGTTCCCATTGTTCCCACTTTGTTCCCATTCTTGTCCCACTTTGAGGTTCTTGTTCCCACTTTGTTCCCATTCTTGTCCCACTTTGAGGTTCTTGTTCCCACTTTGTTCTCACTTTGTTCCCATTCTTGTCCCGCTTTGAGGTTCTTGTTCCCACTTTGTGCCCAGTCTTGTCCCACTTTGAGGTTCTTGTTCCCACTTTGTTCCCATTCTTGTCCCACTTTGAGGTTCTTGTTCCCACTTTGTTGCCACTTTGTTCCCATTCTTGTCCCACTTTGAGGTTCTTGTTCCCACTTTGTTCCCACTTTGTTCCCATTCTTGTCCCACTTTGTTCCCATTCTTGTCCCACTTTGAGGTGCTTGTTCCCACTTTGTTCCCATTCTTGCCCCGCTTTGAGGTTCTTGTTCCCGTTCTTGCCCCACTTTGAGGTTCTTGTTCCCACTTTGTTCCCATTCGTGCCCCACTTTGAGGTTCTTGTTCCCACTTTGTTCCCACTTTGTTCCCATTCTTGTCCCACTTTGAGGTTCTTGTTCCTGCTTTGTTCCCACTTTGTTCCCATTCTTGTCCCACTTTGGGGTTCTTGTTCGTCCCATTCTTGTCCCACTTTGAGGTTCTTGTTCCCACTTAGTTCCCACTTAGTTCCCACTCTTGTCCCACTTCGAGGTTCTGGTTCCCACTTTGTTCCCATTCTTGTTCCACTTTGAGGTTCTTATTTCCGCTTTGTTCCCGTTCTTGCGCCACTTTGAGGTTCTTGTTCCCACTTTGTTCCCATTCTTGCCCCACTTTGAGGTTCTTGTTCCCACTTTGTTCCCATTCTTGTCCCGCTTTGAGGTTTTTGTTCCCACTTTGTTCCCACTTTGTTCCCACTCTTGTCCCACTTTGAAGTTCTTGTTCCCACTTTGTTCCGACTTTGTTCCCACTTTGTTCCCACTTTGTTCCCATTCTTGTCCCACTTTGAGGTTCTTGTTCCCGCTTTGTTCTCACTTTGTTACCGCTTTGTTCCCATTCTTGCCCCACTTTGGAGTTCTTGTTCCCACTTTGTTCCCATTCTTGTCCCACTTTGAGGTTCTTATTCCACTTTGTTCCCATTCTTGTCCCACTTTGAGGTTCTTGTTCCCACTTTGTTCCCACTTTGTTCCCAATCTTGTCCCACTTTGAGGTTCACTTTGTTCCCACTTTGTTCCCACTTTGTTCCCATTCTTGTCCCACTTTGAGGTTCTTGTTCCCACTTTGTTCCCACTTTGTTCCCATTCTTGTCCCACTTTGAGGTTCTTGTTCCCACTTTGTTCCCATTCTTGTCCCACTTTGAGGTTCCTATTTCCACTTTGTTCCCATTCTTGTCCCGCTTTGAGGTTCTTGTTCCCACTTTGTTCCCATC
>CAXIVM010000428.1:84643-111737 GCA_964035705.1 Porites rus | reverse complement strand
GGGGCAAGAATGGGAACAAACTGGGAACAAAGTGGGAACAAGAACTCCAAAGTGGGAAAAGAATGGGAACAAAGTGGGACCAAAGTGGGAACAAGAACCCCAAAGTGGGGCAAGAATGGGAACAAAGTGGGAACAAGAACTCCAAAGTGTAGCAAGAATGGGAACAAAGTGGGAACAAGAACTCCAAAGTGGGGCAAGAATGGGAACAAAGTGGGAACAAAGTGGGAACAAGAACTCCAAAGTGGGGCAAGAATGGGAACAAAGTGGGAAAAAGTGGAACAAGAAAGTGAGCAAGAATGGGAGCCGAGTGGGAACAAAGTGGGAACAAGAACTCCAAAGTTGGAGCAAGAATGGGAACAAAGTGGGAACAAGAATTCCAAAGTGGGGCAAGAATGGGAACAAAATGGGGACAAAGTGGGAACAAGAACTCCAAAGTGGGGCAAGAATGGGAACAAAGTGGGAACAAAGTGGAAACAAGACCTCCAAAGTGGGGCAAGAATGGAAACAAAGTGGGAACAAGAACTCCAAAGTGAGCAAGAATGGGAACAAAGTGGCAACAAAGTGGGAACAAGAACTCCAAAGTGGGGCAAGAATTGGAACAAAGTGGGAACAAAGTGGGAACAAGAACTCCAAAAGTGGGACAAGAATGGGAACAAAGTGGGAACAAGAATTCCAAACTGGTGCAAGAATGGGAACAAAGTGGGAACAAAGTGGGAACAAGAACTCCAAAGTGGGGCAAGAATTGGGGACAAAGTGGGGACAAGAACTCCAAAGTGGGGCAAGAATGGGAACAAAGTGGGAACAAAGTGGGAACAAGAACCCCAAAGTGAGGCAAGAGTGGGAACAAAGTGGGAACAAGAACCCCAAAGTGGTGCAAGAATGGGAACAAAGTGGGAACAAGAACCCCAAAGTGAGGCAAGAGTGGGAACAAAGTGGGAACAAGAACTCCAAAGTGGGGCAAGAATGGGAACAAAGTAGGAACAAAGAGGGAACAAAAACTCCAAAGTGGGGCAAGAATGGGAACAAAGTGGGAACAAGAATTCCAAAGTGGGGCAAGAATGGGAACAAAGTGGGAACAAAGTGGGAACAAGAACTCCAAAGTGAGGCAAGAATGGGAACAAAGTGGGAACAAGAACCTCAAAGTGGGGCAAGAATGGGAACAAAGTGGGAACAAAGTGGGAACAAGAACTCCAAAGTGGGGCAAGAATGGGAACAAACTGGGAACAAAGTGGGAACAAGAACTCCAAAGTGGGGCAAGAATGGAAACAAAGTGGGACAAAGTGGGAACAAGAACCCCAAAGTGGGGCAAGAATGGGAATAAAGTGGGGAAGAAAGTGGTATCAGAACCCCAAAGCGGGGCAAGAATGGGAACAAAGTGGGAACAAGAACTCCAAAGTGGGGCACGAATGGGAACAGAGTGGGAACAAAGTGCAAAGTGGGGCAAGAATGGGAGCCGAGTGGGAACAAAGTGGGAACAAGAACTCTAAAGTTGGAGCAAAGTGGGAACAAAGTGGGAACAGGGCAAGAATGGGAATAAAGTGGGAACAAGAACCCAAAGTGGGGCAAGAATGGGAACAAAGTAGGAAAAAAGTGGGAACAAGAATTCCAAAGTGGGGCAAGAATGGGAACAAAGTGGGAACAAGAACCCCAAAGTGGGGCACGAATGGGAACAAAGTGGGAACAAAGGGGGAACAAAGTGGAAACAAGAACTCCAAACTGGGGCAAGAATGGGAACAAAGTGGAAACAAGAACCCCAAAGTGGAGCAAAAATGGGAACAAAATGAGAACAAAGTGGGAACAAGGACACCAAAGTGGTGCAAGAATGGGAGCAGAGTGGGAACAAAGTGGGAACAAGAACTCCAAAGTGGGAAAAGAATGGGAACAAAGTGGGACCAAAATGGGAACAAAGTGGGAACAAGAACCCCAAAGTGGGGCAAGAATGGGAACAAAGTGAGAACAAATTGAAAACAAGAACTCCAAAGTGTGGCAAGAATGGGAACAAAGTGGGAACAAGAACTCCAAAGTGGGGCAAGAATGGGAACAAAGTGGGAACAAGAACTCCAAAGTGGGGCAAGAATGGGAACAGAGTGGGAACAAAGTGGGAACAAGAACCCCAAAGTGGGGCAAGAATGGGAACAAAGTGGGAACAAAGCGGGAACAAGAACTCCAAAGTGGGGCAAGAATGGGAACAAAGTGGGAACAAGAACTCCAAATTGGTGCAAGAATGGGAAGAAAGTGGGAACAAAGTGGGAACAAGAACTCCAAAGTGGGGCAAGAAGGGGAACAAAGTGGGGACAAGAACTCCAAAGTGGTGCAAGAATGGGAACAAAGTGGGAACAAGAACTCCAAAGTGGGGCAAGAATGGAAACAAAGTGGGCACAAAGTGGGAACAAGAACCCCAAAGTGGGGCAAGAATGGGAATAAAGTGGTGAAGAAAGTGGTAATAAGAACCCCAAAGCGGGGCAAGAATGGGAACAAAGTGGGAACAAAGTGGGAACAAGAACCCCAAAGTGGGGCAAGAATGGGAACAAAGTGGGAACAAAGTGGGAACAAGAACTCCAAATTGGTGCAAGAATGGGAAGAAAGTGGGAACAAGAACTCCAAAGTGGGGCAAGAATGGGAACAAAGTGGGAACAAGAACTCCAAAGTGGGGCAAGAATGGGAACAAAGTGGGAACAAAGTGGGAACAAGAACTCCAAAGTGGGGCAAGAATGGAACAAAGTGGGAACAAGAATTCCAAAGTGGTGCAAGAATGGGAACAAAGTGGGATCAAGAACCCCAAAGTGGAGCAAGAATGGGAACAAAGTGAAAACAAAGTGGGAACAAGACCTGCAAAGTGGGGCAAGAATGGGAACAAAGTGGGAATAAAGGGGAACAAGAACTCCAAAGTGGGGCAAGAATGGGAACAAAGTGGAAACAAATTTAGAACAAGAACTCTAAAGTGGGGCAAGAATGGGAACAAAATGGGAACAAAAACTCCAAAGTTGGAGCAAAGTGGGAACAAAGTGGGAACAAGAATTCCAAAGTGGGGCAAGAATGGGAACAAAGTGGTGACAAGAACCCCAAAGTGGGGCAAGAATGGGAACAAAGTCGGAACAAAGGGGGGACAAAGCGGGAACAAGAACTCCAAACTGGGTCAAGAATGGGAACAAAATGGGAACAAAGTGGGAACAAGAACCCCAAAGTGGAGCAAAAATGGAAACAAAATGGGAACAAAGTGGGAACAAGAATTCCAAAGTGGGGCAAGAATGGGAACAAAGTGGGAACAAAGTGGGAACAAGAACCTCAAAGCGGGGCAAAAATGGGGACAAAGTGGGAACAAAGCGGGAACAAGAACTCCAAAGTGGTGCAAGAATGGGAACAAAGTGGGAACAAGAACCCCAAAGTGGTGCAAGAATGGGAACAAAGTGGGAACAAGAACTCCAAAGTGGGGCAAGAATGGGAACAAAGTGGGAACAAGAACCTCAAAGTGGGGCAAGAATGGGAACAAAGTGGGAACAAAGTGGGAACAAGAACTCCAAAGTGGGGCAAGAATGGGAACAAACTGGGAACAAAGTGGGAACAAGAACTCCAAAGTGGGGCAAGAATGGAAACAAAGTGGGCACAAAGTGGGAACAAGAACCCCAAAGTGGGGCAAGAATGGGAATAAAGTGGGGAAGAAAGTGGTATCAGAACCCCAAAGCGGGGCAAGAATGGGAACAAAGTGGGAACAAAGTGGGAACAAGAACTCCAAAGTGGGGCACGAATGGGAACAGAGTGGGAACAAAGTGCAAAGTGGGGCAAGAATGGGAGCCGAGTGGGAACAAAGTGGGAACAAGAACTCTAAAGTTGGAGCAAAGTGGGAACAAAGTGGGAACAGGGCAAGAATGGGAATAAAGTGGGAACAAAGTGGGAACAAGAACCCCAAAGTGGGGCAAGAATGGGAACAAAGTAGGACAAAGTGGGGCAAGAATGGGAACAAAGTGGGAACAAGAACCCCAAAGTGGGGCACGAATGGGAACAAAGTGGGAACAAAGGGAGAACAAAGTGGAAACAAGAACCCCAAAGTGGAGCAAAAATGGGAACAAAATGAGAACAAAGTGGGAACAAGGACACCAAAGTGGTGCAAGAATGGGGGCAGAGTGGGAACAAAGTGGGAACAAGAACTCCAAAGTGGGAAAAGAATGGGAACAAAGTGGGACCAAAATGGGAACAAAGTGGGAACAAGAACCCCAAAGTGGGGCAAGAATGGGAACAAAGTGAGAACAAATTGAAAACAAGAACTCAAAAGTGTGGCAAGAGTGGGAACAAAGTGGGAACAAGAACTCCAAAGTGGGGCAAGAATGGGAACAAGGTGGGAACAAGAACTCCAAAGTGGTGCAAGAATGGGAACAGAGTGGGAACAAAGTGGGAACAAGAACCCCAAAGTGGGGGGCAAGAATGGGAGCAGAGTGGGAACAAAGTGGGAACAAGAACTCCAAATTGGGGCAAGAATGGGAAGAAAGTGGGAACAAAGTGGGAACAAGAACTCCAAAGTGGGGCAAGAATGGGGACAAAGTGGGAACAAGAACTCCAAAGTGGTGCAAGAATGGGAACAAAGTGGGAACAAGAACTCCAAAGTGGTGCAAGAATGGAAACAAAGTGGGCACAAAGTGGGAACAAGAACCCCAAAGTGGGGCAAGAATGGGAATAAAGTGGTGAAGAAAGTTGTAATAAGAACCCCAAAGCGGGGCAAGAATGGGAACAAAGTGGGAACAAAGTGGGAACAAGAACCCCAAAGTGGGGCAAGAATGGGAACAAAGTGGGAACAAGAACTCCAAATTGGTGCAAGAATGGGAAGAAAGTGGGAACAAGAACTCCAAAGTGGGGCAAGAATGGGAACAAAGTGGGAACAAGAACTCCAAAGTGGGGCAAGAATGGGAACAAAGTGGGAACAAAGTGGGAACAAGAACTCCAAAGTGGGGCAAGAATGGAACAAAGTGGGAACAAAGTGGGAACAAGAACTCCAAAGTGGTGCAAGAATGGGAACAAAGTGGGATCAAGAACCCCAAAGTGGAGCAAGAATGGGAACAAAGTGAAAACAAAGTGGGAACAAGACCTCCAAAGTGGGGCAAGAATGGGAACAAAGTGGGAATAAAGGGGAACAAGAACTCCAAAGTGGGGCAAGAATGGGAACAAAGTGGAAACAAATTTAGAACAAGAACTCTAAAGTGGGGCAAGAATGGGAACAAAATGGGAACAAAAACTCCAAAGTTGGAGCAAAGTGGGAACAAAGTGGGAACAAGAATTCCAAAGTGGTGCAAGAATGGGAAAAAAGTGGTGACAAAAACCCCAAAGTGGGGCAAGAATGGGAACAAAGTCGGAACAAAGGGGGGACAAAGTGGGAACAAGAACTCCAAACTGGGGCAAGAATGGGAACAAAATGGGAACAAAGTGGGAACAAGAACCCCAAAGTGGAGCAAAAATGGGAACAAAATGGGACCAAAGTGGGAACAAGAACCCCAAAGTCGGGCAAGAATGGGAGCAGAGTGGGAACAAAGTGGGAACAAGAACTCCAAAGTGAGAAAAGAATGGGAACAAAGTAGGACCAAAATGAGAACAAAGTGGGAACAAGAACCCCAAAGTGGGGCAAGAATGGGAACAAAGTGGGAACAAAGTGGGAACAAGAACTCCAAAGTGTGGCAAGAATGGGAACAAAGTGGGAACAAGAACTCCAAAGTGGGGCAAGAATGGGAACAACGTGGGAACAAGAACTCCAAAGTGGGGCAAGAATGGGAACAGAGTGGGAACAAAGTGGGAACAAGAACCCCAAAGTGGGGGCAAGAATGGGAGCAGAGTGGGAACAAAGTGGGAACAAGAACTCCAAAGTTGGAACAAAGTGGGAACAAGAACCCCAAAGTGGGGCAAGAATGGAACAAAGTGGGAACAAAGCGGGAACAAGAATTCCAAAGTGGGAAAAGAATGGGAACAAAGTGGGAACAAAGTGGGAACAAGAACCCCAAAGTGGGGCAAGAATGGGAACAAAGTGGGAACAAGAACTCCAAAGTGGTGCAAGAATGGGAACAAAGTGGGGAACAAAGTGGGAACAAGAACTCCAAAGTGGGGCAAGAATGGAAACAAAGTGGGCACAAAGTGGGAACAAGAACCCCAAAGTGGGGCAAGAATGGGAATAAAGTGGGGAGGAAAGTGATAGTAAGAACCCCAAAGCCGGGCAAGAATGGGAACAAAGTGGGAGCAAAGTGGGAACAAGAACCCCAAAGCGGGGCAAGAATGGGAACAAAGTGGGAACAAGAACTCCAAATTGGGGCAAGAATGGGAACAAAGTGGGAACAAGAACTCCAAAGTGGGGCAAGAATGGGAACAAAGTGGGAACAAAGTGGGAACAAGAACTCCAAAGTGGGGCAAGAATGGGAACAAAGTGGGAACAAGAACTCCAAAGTGGGGCAAGAATGGGAACAAAGTGGGAACAAAGTGGGAACAAGAACTCCAAAGTGGGGCAAGAATGGGAACAAAGGGGGAACAAAGTGGGATCAAGAACCCCAAAGTGGGGCAAGAATGGGAACAAAGTGGGAACAAAGTGGGAACAAGAACTCCAAAGTGGGGCAAGAATGGGAACAAAGTGGGAATAAAGGGGAACAAGAACTCCAATGAATGGGAACAAAGTGGAAACAAATTGAGAACAAGAACTCTAAAGTGGGGCAAGAATGGGAACGAAATGGGAACAAGAACTCCAAAGTGGGGCAAGACTGGGAACAGAGTGGGAACAAAGTGGAACAAGAAAGTGGGGCAAGAATGGGAGCCGAGTGGGAACAAAGTGGGAACAAGAGCTCCAAAGTTGGAGCAAAGTGGGAATAAAGTGGGAACAAGAACTCCAAAGTGGGGCAAGAATGGGAACAAAGTGGGAACAAGAACCCCAAAGTGGGGCAAGAATGGGAGCAGAGTGGGAACAAAGTGGGAACAAGAACTCCAAAGTGGGAAAAGAATGGGAACAAAGTGGGACCAAAGTGGGAACAAGAACCCCAAAGTGGGGCAAGAATGGGAACAAAGTGGGAACAAGAACTCCAAAGTGTAGCAAGAATGGGAACAAAGTGGGAACAAGAACTCCAAAGTGGGGCAAGAATGGGAACAAAGTGGGGAACAAAGTGGGAACAAGAACTCCAAAGTGGGGCAAGAATGGGAACAAAGTGGGAACAAAGTGGAACAAGAAAGTGAGCAAGAATGGGAGCCGAGTGGGAACAAAGTGGGAACAAGAACTCCAAAGTTGGAGCAAGAATGGGAACAAAGTGGGAACAAGAATTCCAAAGTGGGGCAAGAATGGGAACAAAATGGGAACAAAGTGGGAACAAGAACCCCAAAGTGGGGCAAGAGTGGGAACAAAGTGGGAACAAGAACTCCAAAGGGGGGCAAGAATGGGAACAAAGTGGGAACAAAGTGGAAACAAGACCTCCAAAGTGGGGCAAGAATGGAAACAAAGTGGGAACAAGAACTCCAAAGTGAGCAAGAATGGGAACAAAGTGGCAACAAAGTGGGAACAAGAACTCCAAAGTGGGGCAAGAATTGGAACAAAGTGGGAACAAGAACTCCAAAAGTGGGATAAGAATGGGAACAAAGTGGGAACAAGAACCCAAAGTGGGGCACGAATCGGAACAAAGTGGGAACAAAGGAGGAACAAAGTGGAAACAAGAACTCCAAACTGGGGCAAGAATGAGAACAAAGTGGAAACAAGAACCCCAAAGTGGGGCAAGAATGGGAATAAAGTGGGGAAGAAAGTGGTATCAGAACCCCAAAGCGGGGCAAGAATGGAACAAAGTGGGAACAAGAACTCCAAAGTGGGGCACGAATGGGAACAGAGTGGGAACAAAGTGCAAAGTGGGGCAAGAATGGGAGCCGAGTGGGAACAAAGTGGGAACAAGAACTCTAAAGTTGGAGCAAAGTGGGAACAAAGTGGGAACAGGGCAAGAATGGGAATAAAGTGGGAACAAGAACCCAAAGTGGGGCAAGAATGGGAACAAAGTAGGAAAAAAAGTGGGAACAAGAATTCCAAAGTGGGGCAAGAATGGGAACAAAGTGGGAACAAGAACCCCAAAGTGGGGCACGAATGGGAATAAAGTGGGGAAGAAAGTGGTATCAGAACCCCAAAGCGGGGCAAGAATGGGAACAAAGTGGGAACAAGAACTCCAAAGTGGGGCACGAATGGGAACAGAGTGGGAACAAAGTGCAAAGTGGGGCAAGAATGGGAGCCGAGTGGGAACAAAGTGGGAACAAGAACTCTAAAGTTGGAGCAAAGTGGGAACAAAGTGGGAACAGGGCAAGAATGGGAATAAAGTGGGAACAAGAACCCAAAGTGGGGCAAGAATGGGAACAAAGTAGGAAAAAAAGTGGGAACAAGAATTCCAAAGTGGGGCAAGAATGGGAACAAAGTGGGAACAAGAACCCCAAAGTGGGGCACGAATGGGAACAAAGTGGGAACAAAGGGGGAACAAAGTGGAAACAAGAACTCCAAACTGTGGCAAGAATGGGAACAAAGTGGAAACAAGAACCCCAAAGTGGAGCAAAAATGGGAACAAAATGAGAACAAAGTGGGAACAAGGACACCAAAGTGGTGCAAGAATGGGAGCAGAGTGAGAACAAAGTGGGAACAAGAACTCCAAAGTGGGAAAAGAATGGGAACAAAGTGGGACCAAAATGGGAACAAAGTGGGAACAAGAACCCCAAAGTGGGGCAAGAATGGGAACAAAGTGAGAACAAATTGAAAACAAGAACTCCAAAGTGTGGCAAGAATGGGAACAAAGTGGGAACAAGAACTCCAAAGTGGGGCAAGAATGGGAACAAAGTGGGAACAAGAACTCCAAAGTGGGGCAAGAATGGGAACAGAGTGGGAACAAAGTGGGAACAAGAACCCCAAAGTTGGGGGCAAGAATGGGAGCAGAGTGGGAACAAAGTGGGAACAAGAACTCCAAAGTTGGAACAAAGTGGGAACAAGAACCCCAAAGTGGGGCAAGAATGGGAACAAAGTGGGAACAAAGCGGGAACAAGAACTCCAAAGTGGGGCAAGAATGGGAACAAAGTGGGAACAAGAACCCCAAAGTGGGGCAAGAATGGGAACAAAGTGGGAACAAGAACTCCAAAGTGGGGCAAGAATGGGAACAAAGTGGGAACAAAGTGGGAACAAGAATTCCAAACTGGTGCAAGAATGGGAATAAAGTGGGGAAGAAAGTGGTATCAGAACACCAAAGCGGGGCAAGAATGGGAACAAAGTGGGAACAAGAACCCCAAAGCGGGGCAAGAATGGGAACAAAGTGGGAACAAAGTGGGAACAAGAACTCCAAATTGGGGCAAGAATGGGAAGAAAGTGGGAACAAAGTGGGAACAAGAACTCCAAAGTGGGGCAAGAATGGGAACAAAGTGGGGACAAGAACTCCAAAGTGGTGCAAGAATGGGAACAAAGTGGGAACAAGAACTCCAAAGTGGTGCAAGAATGGAAACAAAGTGGGCACAAAGTGGGAACAAGAACCCCAAAGTGGGGCAAGAATGGGAATAAAGTGGTGAAGAAAGTGGTAATAAGAACCCCAAAGCGGGGCAAGAATGGGAACAAAGTGGGAACAAAGTGGGAACAAGAACCCCAAAGTGGGGCAAGAATGGGAACAAAGTGGGAACAAAGTGGGAACAAGAACTCCAAATTGGTGCAAGAATGGGAAGAAAGTGGGAACAAGAACTCCAAAGTGGGGCAAGAATGGGAACAAAGTGGGAACAAGAACTCCAAAGTGGGGCAAGAATGGGAACAAAGTGGGAACAAAGTGGGAACAAGAACTCCAAAGTGGGGCAAGAATGGAACAAAGTGGGAACAAAGTGGGAACAAGAATTCCAAAGTGGTGCAAGAATGGGAACAAAGTGGGATCAAGAACCCCAAAGTGGAGCAAGAATGGGAACAAAGTGAAAACAAAGTGGGAACAAGACCTCCAAAGTGGGGCAAGAATGGGAACAAAGTGGGAATAAAGGGGAACAAGAACTCCAAAGTGGGGCAAGAATGGGAACAAAGTGGAAACAAATTTAGAACAAGAACTCTAAAGTGGGGCAAGAATGGGAACAAAATGGGAACAAAAACTCCAAAGTTGGAGCAAAGTGGGAACAAAGTGGGAACAAGAATTCCAAAGTGGGGCAAGAATGGGAACAAAGTGGTGACAAGAACCCCAAAGTGGAGCAAGAATGGGAACAAAGTCGGAACAAAGGGGGGACAAAGTGGGAACAAGAACTCCAAACTGGGGCAAGAATGGGAACAAAATGGGAACAAAGTGGGAACAAGAACCCCAAAGTGGAGCAAAAATGGGAACAAAATGGGAACAAAGTGGGAACAAGAATTCCAAAGTGGGGCAAGAATGGGAACAAAGTGGGAACAAAGTGGGAACAAGAACCTCAAAGCGGGGCAAAAATGGGGGCAAAGTGGGAACAAAGCGGGAACAAGAACTCCAAAGTGGGGTAAGAATGGGAACAAAGTGGGAACAAGAACCCCAAAGTGGTGCAAGAATGGGAACAAAGTGGGAACAAGAACTCCAAAGTGGGGCAAGAATGGGAACAAAGTGGGAACAAGAACCTCAAAGTGGGGCAAGAATGGGAACAAAGTGGGAACAAGAACTCCAAAGTGGGGCAAGAATGGGAACAAACTGGGAACAAAGTGGGAACAAGAACTCCAAAGTGGGGCAAGAATGGAAACAAAGTGGGCACAAAGTGGGAACAAGAACCCCAAAGTGGGGCAAGAATGGGAATAAAGTGGGGAAGAAAGTGGTATCAGAACCCCAAAGCGGGGCAAGAATGGGAACAAAGTGGGAACAAAGTGGGAACAAGAACTCCAAAGTGGGGCACGAATGGGAACAGAGTGGGAACAAAGTGCAAAGTGGGGCAAGAATGGGAGCCGAGTGGGAACAAAGTGGGAACAAGAACTCTAAAGTTGGAGCAAAGTGGGAACAAAGTGGGAACAGGGCAAGAATGGGAATAAAGTGGGAACAAAGTGGGAACAAGAACCCCAAAGTGGGGCAAGAATGGGAACAAAGTAGGACAAAGTGGGGCAAGAATGGGAACAAAGTGGGAACAAGAACCCCAAAGTGGGGCACGAATGGGAACAAAGTGGGAACAAAGGGAGAACAAAGTGGAAACAAGAACTCCAAACTGGGGCAAGAATGGGAACAAAGTGGAAACAAGAACCCCAAAGTGGAGCAAAAATGGGAACAAAATGAGAACAAAGTGGGAACAAGGACACCAAAGTGGTGCAAGAATGGGGGCAGAGTGGGAACAAAGTGGGAACAAGAACTCCAAAGTGGGAAAAGAATGGGAACAAAGTGGACCAAAATGGGAACAAAGTGGGAACAAGAACCCCAAAGTGGGGCAAGAATGGGAACAAAGTGAGAACAAATTGAAAACAAGAACTCCAAAGTGTGGCAAGAATGGGAACAAAGTGGGAACAAGAACTCCAAAGTGGGGCAAGAATGGGAACAAGGTGGGAACAAGAACTCCAAAGTGGTGCAAGAATGGGAACAGAGTGGGAACAAAGTGGGAACAAGAACCCCAAAGTGGAGGGCAAGAATGGGAGCAGAGTGGGAACAAAGTGGGAACAAGAACTCCAAAGTTGGAACAAAGTGGGAACAAGAACCCCAAAGTGGGGCAAGAATGGGAACAAAGTGGGAACAAAGCGGGAACAAGAACTCCAAAGTGGGGCAAGAATGGGAACAAAGTGGGAACAAGAACCCCAAAGTGGGGCGAGAATGGGAACAAAGTGGGAACAAAGTGGGAACAAGAACTCCAAAGTGGGGCAAGAATGGGAACAAAGTGGGAACAAGAATTCCAAACTGGTGCAAGAATGGGAATAAAGTGGTGAAGAAAGTGGTATCAGAACCCCAAAGCGGGGCAAGAATGGGAACAAAGTGGGAACAAAGTGGGAACAAGAACCCCAAAGCGGGGCAAGAATGGGAACAAAGTGGGAACAAAGTGGGAACAAGAACTCCAAATTGGGGCAAGAATGGGAAGAAAGTGGGAACAAAGTGGGAACAAGAACTCCAAAGTGGGGCAAGAATGGGAACAAAGTGGGAACAAGAACTCCAAAGTGGTGCAAGAATGGGAACAAAGTGGGAACAAGAACTCCAAAGTGGTGCAAGAATGGAAACAAAGTGGGCACAAAGTGGGAACAAGAACCCCAAAGTGGGGCAAGAATGGGAATAAAGTGGTGAAGAAAGTTGTAATAAGAACCCCAAAGCGGGGCAAGAATGGGAACAAAGTGGGAACAAAGTGGGAACAAGAACCCCAAAGTGGGGCAAGAATGGGAACAAAGTGGGAACAAGAACTCCAAATTGGTGCAAGAATGGGAAGAAAGTGGGAACAAGAACTCCAAAGTGGGGCAAGAATGGGAACAAAGTGGGAACAAGAACTCCAAAGTGGGGCAAGAATGGGAACAAAGTGGGAACAAAGTGGGAACAAGAACTCCAAAGTGGGGCAAGAATGGAACAAAGTGGGAACAAAGTGGGAACAAGAACTCCAAAGTGGTGCAAGAATGGGAACAAAGTGGGATCAAGAACCCCAAAGTGGAGCAAGAATGGGAACAAAGTGAAAACAAAGTGGGAACAAGACCTCCAAAGTGGGGCAAGAATGGGAACAAAGTGGGAATAAAGGGGAACAAGAACTCCAAAGTGGGGCAAGAATGGGAACAAAGTGGAAACAAATTTAGAACAAGAACTCTAAAGTGGTGCAAGAATGGGAACAAAATGGGAACAAAAACTCCAAAGTTGGAGCAAAGTGGGAACAAAGTGGGAACAAGAATTCCAAAGTGGGGCAAGAATGGGAAAAAAGTGGTGACAAGAACCCCAAAGTGGTGCAAGAATGGGAACAAAGTTGGAACAAAGGGGGGACAAAGTGGGAACAAGAACTCCAAACTGGGGCAAGAATGGGAACAAAATGGGAACAAAGTGGGAACAAGAACCCCAAAGTGGAGCAAAAATGGGAACAAAATGGGACCAAAGTGGGAACAAGAACCCCAAAGTGGGGCAAGAATGGGAGCAGAGTGGGAACGAAGTGGGAACAAGAACTCCAAAGTGAGAAAAGAATGGGAACAAAGTAGGACCAAAATGGGAACAAAGTGGGAACAAGAACCCCAAAGTGGGGCAAGAATGAAAACAAAGTGGGAACAAAGTGGGAACAAGAACTCCAAAGTGTGGCAAGAATGGGAACAAAGTGGGAACAAGAACTCCAAAGTGGGGCAAGAATGGGAACAACGTGGGAACAAGAACTCCAAAGTGGGGCAAGAATGGGAACAGAGTGGGAACAAAGTGGGAACAAGAACCCCAAAGTGGGGGCAAGAATGGGAGCAGAGTGGGAACAAAGTGGGAACAAGAACTCCAAAGTTGGAACAAAGTGGACACAAGAACCCCAAAGTGGGGCAAGAATGGAACAAAGTGGGAACAAAGCGGGAACAAGAATTCCAAAGTGGGAAAAGAATGGGAACAAAGTGGGAACAAGAACCCCAAAGTGGGGCAAGAATGGGAACAAAGTGGGAACAAGAACTCCAAAGTGGGGCAAGAATGGGAACAAAGTGGGGAACAAAGTGGGAACAAGAACTCCAAAGTGGGGCAAGAATGGAAACAAAGTGGGCACAAAGTGGGAACAAGAACCCCAAAGTGGGGCAAGAATGGGAATAAAGTGGTGAGGAAAGTGATAGTAAGAACCCCAAAGCCGGGCAAGAATGGGAACAAAGTGGGAGCAAAGTGGGAACAAGAACCCCAAAGCGGGGCAAGAATGGGAACAAAGTGGGAACAAAGTGGGAACAAGAACTCCAAATTGGGGCAAGAATGGGAACAAAGTGGGAACAAGAACTCCAAAGTGGGGCAAGAATGGGAACAAAGTGGGAACAAAGTGGCAACAAGAACTCCAAAGTGGGGCAAGAATGGGAACAAAGTGGGAACAAGAACTCCAAAGTGGGGCAAGAATGGGAACAAAGTGGGAACAAAGTGGGAACAAGAACTCCAAAGTGGGGCAAGAATGGGAACAAAGGGGGAACAAAGTGGGATCAAGAACCCCAAAGTGGGGCAAGAATGGGAACAAAGTGGGAACAAAGTGGGAACAAGAACTCCAAAGTGGGGCAAGAATGGGAACAAAGTGGGAATAAAGGGGAACAAGAACTCCAATGAATGGGAACAAAGTGGAAACAAATTGAGAACAAGAACTCTAAAGTGGGGCAAGAATGGGAACGAAATGGGAACAAGAACTCCAAAGTGGGGCAAGACTGGGAACAGAGTGGGAACAAAGTGGAACAAGAAAGTGGGGCAAGAATGGGAGCCGAGTGGGAACAAAGTGGGAACAAGAACTCCAAAGTTGGAGCAAAGTGGGAATAAAGTGGGAACAAGAACTCCAAAGTGGGGCAAGAATGGGAACAAAGTGGGAACAAGAACCCCAAAGTGGGGCAAGAATGGGAGCAGAGTGGGAACAAAGTGGGAACAAGAACTCCAAAGTGGGAAAAGAATGGGAACAAAGTGGGACCAAAGTGGGAACAAGAACCCCAAAGTGGGGCAAGAATGGGAACAAAGTGGGAACAAGAACTCCAAAGTGTAGCAAGAATGGGAACAAAGTGGGAACAAGAACTCCAAAGTGGGGCAAGAATAAGAACAAAGTGGGGAACAAAGTGGGAACAAGAACTCCAAAGTGGGGCAAGAATGGGAACAAAGTGGGAACAAAGTGGAACAAGAAAGTGAGCAAGAATGGGAGCCGAGTGGGAACAAAGTGGGAACAAGAACTCCAAAGTTGGAGCAAGAATGGGAACAAAGTGGGAACAAGAATTCCAAAGTGGGGCAAGAATGGGAACAAAATGGGAACAAAGTGGGAACAAGAACCCCAAAGTGGGGCAAGAGTGGGAACAAAGTGGGAACAAGAACTCCAAAGTGGGGCATGAATGGGAACAAAGTGGGAACAAAGTGGAAACAAGACCTCCAAAGTGGGGCAAGAATGGAAACAAAGTGGGAACAAGAACTCCAAAGTGAGCAAGAATGGGAACAAAGTGGCAACAAAGTGGGAACAAGAACTCCAAAGTGGGGCAAGAATTGGAACAAAGTGGGAACAAAGTGGGAACAAGAACTCCAAAAGTGGGACAAGAATGGGAACAAAGTGGGAACAAAGTGGGAACAAGAATTCCAAACTGGTGCAAGAATGGGAACAAAGTGGGAACAAAGTGGGAACAAGAACTCCAAAGTGGGGCAAGAATTGGGGACAAAGTGGGAACAAGAACTCCAAAGTGGTGCAAGAATGGGAACAAAGTGGGAACAAAGTGGGAATCAGAACTCCAAAGTGGGGCAAGAATGGGAAAGTGGGGAACAAGAACTCCAAAGTGGGGCAAGAATGGGAACAAAGTGGGAACAAGAACTCCAAAGTAAGGCAAGAATGGGAACAAAGTGGGAACAAAGTGGGAACAAGAACTCCAAAGTGGGGCAAGAATGGAACAAAGTGGGAACAAAGTGGGAACAAGAACCCCAAAGTGAGGCAAGAGTGGGAACAAAGTGGGAACAAGAACCCCAAAGTGGGGCAAGAATGGGAACAAAGTGGGAACAAAGTGGGAACAAGAACCGCAAAGTGAGGCAAGAGTGGGAACAAAGTGGGAACAAGAACTCCAAAGTGGGGCAAGAATGGGAACAAAGTAGGACAAAGAGGGAACAAAAACTCCAAAGTGGGGCAAGAATGGGAACAAAGTGGGAACAAAGTGGGAACAAGAATTCCAAAGTGGGGCAAGAATGGGAACAAAGTGGGAACAAAGTGGGAACAAGAACCTCAAAGCGGTGCAAAAATGGGGACAAAGTGGGAACAAGCGGGAACAAGAACTCCAAAGTGGGGCAAGAATGGGAACAAAGTGGGAACAAGAACCCCAAAGTGGTGCAAGAATGGGAACAAAGTGGGAACAAAGTGGGAACAAGAACTCCAATGTGGGGCAAGAATGGGAACAAAGTGGGAACAAGAACCTCAAAGTGGGGCAAGAATGGGAACAAAGTGGGAACAAAGTGGGAACAAGAACTCCAAAGTGGGGCAAGAATGGGAACAAACTGGGGACAAAGTGGGAACAAGAACTCCAAAGTGGGGCAAGAATGGAAACAAAGTGGGCACAAAGTGGGAACAAGAACCCCAAAGTGGGGCAAGAATGGGAATAAAGTGGTGAAGAAAGTGGTATCAGAACCCCAAAGCGGGGCAAGAATGGGAACAAAGTGGGAACAAGAACTCCAAAGTGGGGCACGAATGGGAACAGAGTGGGGAACAAAGTGGGAACAAGAACTCCAAAGTGGGGCAAGAATGGGAGCCGAGTGGGAACAAAGTGGGAACAAGAACTCTAAAGTTGGAGCAAAGTGGGAACAAAGTGGGAACAGGGCAAGAATGGGAACAAAGTAAGAAAAAAGTGGGAACAAGAATTCCAAAGTGGGGCAAGAATGGGAACAAAGTGGGAACAAGAACCCAAAGTGGGGCACGAATGGGAACAAAGTGGGAACAAAGGGGGAACAAAGTGGAAACAAGAACTCCAAACTGGGGCAAGAATGGGAACAAAGTAGAAACAAGAACCCCAAAGTGGAGCAAAAATGGGAACAAAATGAGAACAAAGTGGGAACAAGGACCCCAAAGTGGTGCAAGAATGGGAGCAGAGTGGGAACAAAGTGGGAACAAGAACTCCAAAGTGGGAAAAGAATGGGAACAAAGTGGGACCAAAATGGGAACAAAGTGGGAACAAGAACCCAAAGTGGTGCAAGAATGGGAACAAAGTGAGAACAAATTGAAAACAAGAACTCCAAAGTGTGGCAAGAATGGGAACAAAGTGGGAGCAAGAACTCCAAAGTGGGGCAAGAATGGGAACAAAGTGGGAACAAGAACTCCCAAGTGGGGCAAGAATGGGAACAGAGTGGGAACAAAGTGGGAACAAGAACCCCAAAGTGGGGGCAAGAATGGGAGCAGAGTGGGAACAAAGTGGGAACAAGAACTCCAAAGTGGGAACAAAGTTGGAAGTCTGTGTTACGGGCAGCCAACCGTGGAGCCCACCCCAGGATTTGTCGCGAACCGGGCCGTTCGCCATTGAAATTGTATTAACAGTTATACAAAATCCGGCGCCCCTCCAAAACCGGCATTCGATCGGCAACCTTGTGCGACGAGTCTCCCTGGTGCCTCCCCGGTGCTCCCCAGGCGGTGCAAATTGTTCCTTCCTGCCTCCCTGGTGCCTCCCTGGTGCCTCGCAGGCTGACCAATTGATCCTTTCCTGCCTCCTTGCTGCCTCCTGGTGTCTCCCAGGCTGTCCAATTGGCTCTTTCCTACCTCCCTGGTGCCTCGCAGGCTGTCCAATTGATCCTTTCCTGCCTCCTTGGTACCTCGCAAGCTGTCCAATGAGTCCTTTCCTGCCTCCCTGGTGCCCCGTGCAAAAGAAAGAAGCACAAAGGAGCCAGGGAGGAATTGAACCTCCCGGGCTTTCAATGCGCGAGGCCGTCGCTTGTGAAAAGGGTCGCCGTGAACCATTTTGCCTTTGTGCCTTGGGTTTACCCTCCGCTGAGCAAATTTCAATGGCGACCGGCACAGTTCGTGGCAAATCCTCGGGTGGACCCCACGGTCAACTCCAACCTCTCCAGGTCTTGCCTTGCCAGATTACTGGAGCCAGGCACGTGTCCGACCCTGCGTATTCGTCCCAGTGCCAAGCCTTAGAACCTTTGCTGGGCTTGACGACGTCGTTTGCTACCTTGCCTTTTAATCCCGAAGCCAAACCTTTGACTGAAACTCGTCCATTGCAGAGCCCCAGGATCGCGCTCGCCCATTGCCAAACCTTGGAACGCTCGCTGGGCTTGACGACGTCGTTTCCAACCTTGCCTTTTAGTCCCAAAGCCAAACCTTTGACTGATACTTTTGCCCTTGCAAACTCCAAGACACGCGCTCGCGACGGGCGGACGACCGGCGCTTCGCTCGCTCCCTCTCGCTTGCGCCGCCCTCCCTTCCGCAGCACCATGTCCGGGCAAGCCGATAACTGAAGGAGAGAAGTCGTTGGGCCAGGCCTGAGGGTTCAAAGAACCTTAAACCCGAAAAGGTTAAGGTTTGGGTGGAGCGCCAGCGGGGGTGGGATTTGTCCGCGGACGCGCGCGCGCGCGTGTGAATGGTGAGGGGGGGGCGTGAAAGCAGGTTGGATAGCCCCCCCGTGAACGCACACGCGCGCTTGACCATCGACACCCTAAACCCTAAACCCTAAATTCCCACCCGGCCTGCTTAGGGCGTTCCCACCCATAACTGGGTGGCCAGACACTGAAGATACCCGACAGCCCATCACACCAGCTCATGGTAGAACAATGGGTGGTGCCATTGAAGAGTGGTCTAATAGAGCCTCAAGGCTTAGCTTTGCCTCAGGACAGCTATCGCTGTGCCAATCCTTTACAAGGATACCTTGATATATACACTTAGAACGTGAATACCCTAAAACCACGTTGCAAAGCCCTCCACCGACCTCGTAGCGCAGGATTGCCTTTAACAGCCCCTGGTGCCTCCCTGGTGCCTCCCAGGCTGTCCAATTAGTCCTTTCCTGCCTCCCTGGTGCCTCCCTGGTGCCTCGCAGGCTGTCCAATTAGTCCTTTCTTGCCTCCTGGCGCCTCCCAGGCTGTCCAATTGGTGCTTTCCTGCCTCCCTGGTGCCTCCCAGGCTGTCCAATTGGTCCTTTCCTGCCTCCCTGGTGCCTCCCAGTCTGTCCAAGTAGTCCTTTCTGGTGCCTCCCATTGGTCCTTTCCTGCTTCCCTGGTGCCTCCCTGGCTGTCCAATTGGTCCTTTCCTGCCTCCCTGGTGCCTCGCAGGCTGTCCAATTAGTCCTTTCCTGCCTCCCTGGTGCCTCCCAGGCTGTCCATGTCTCCCTGGTGCTTCCCCGGCTGTCCAATTAGTCCTTTCCTGCCTCCCTGGCAGATTACTGGAGTCAGATTACTGGAGTCATCCGGTCGTGGGAATTTAGGGCGGAGCCCTAAACCCTAAAAGGCGGAAATTTGGGTGGTAGCCTGCCACACCTAGCGGCGGGTGGGAATGTAATTTACCACCACAAGTCTTGTGGGGTAAAAAAAGCCGACAACGATAAACCGGCAACCGCTCAGATGCCACCACCCCCTCTATTTTAAAGAAAAGGGGGTGGTGCCATCTTCGCATGTGACGCCCTAAACCCTAAATCCGAAATCCTAAACCCTAAACCCTAAACCCGAACTCCAAAGTGGGACAAGAATGGGAACAAAGTGGGGAACAAAGTGGGAACAAGAACTCCAAAGTGGGGCAAGAATGGGAACAAAGTGGGAACAAAGTGGAACAAGAAAGTGAGCAAGAATGGGAGCCGAGTGGGAACAAAGTGGGAACAAGAACTCCAAAGTTGGAGCAAGAATGGGAACAAAGTGGGAACAAGAATTCCAAAGTGGGGCGAGAAAGGGAACAAAATGGGAACAAAGTGGGAACAAGAACTCCAAAGTGGGGCAAGAATGGGAACAAAGTGGGAACAAGAACCCCAAAGTGGGGCAAGAGTGGGAACAAAGTGGGAACAAGAACTCCAAAGTGGGGCAAGAATGGGAACAAAGTGGGAACAAAGTGGAAACAAGACCTCCAAAGTGGGGCAAGAATGGAAACAAAGTGGGAACAAGAACTCCAAAGTGAGCAAGAATGGGAACAAAGTGGCAACAAAGTGGGAACAAGAATTCCAAAGTGGGGCAAGAATTGGGACAAAGTGGGAACAAAGTGGGACCAAGAACTCCAAAAGTGGGACAAGAATGGGAACAAAGTGGGAACAAAGTGGGAACAAGAATTCCAAACTGGTGCAAGAATGGGAACAAAGTGGGAACAAAGTGGGAACAAGAACTCCAAAGTGGGGCAAGAATTGGGGACAAAGTGGGAACAAGAACTCCAAAGTGGTGCAAGAATGGGAACAAAGTGGAAACAAAGTGGGAATCAGAACTCCAAAGTGGGGCAAGAATGGGAAAGTGGGGAACAAGAACTCCAAAGTGGGGCAAGAATGGGAACAAAGTGGGAACAAGAACTCCAAAGTGGGGCAAGAATGGAACAAAGTGGGCACAAAGTGGGAACAAGAACCCCAAAGTGGGGCAAGAATGGGAATAAAGTGGTGAAGAAAGTGGTAATAAGAACACCAAAGCGGGGCAAGAATGGGAACAAAGTGGGAACAAAGTGGGAACAAGAACCCCAAAGTGGGGCAAGAATGGGAACAAAGTGGGAACAAAGTGGGAACAAGAACTCCAAATTGGTGCAAGAATGGGAAGAAAGTGGGAACAAGAACTCCAAAGTGGGGCAAGAATGGGAACAAAGTGGGAACAAAGTGGGAACAAGAACTCCAAAGAGGGGCAAGAATGGGAACAAAGTGGGAACAAGAACTCCAAAGTGGGGCAAGAATGGAACAAAGTGGGAACAAAGTGGGAACAAGAATTTCAAAGTGGTGCAAGAATGGGAACAAAGTGGGAACAAAGTGGATCAAGAACCCCAAAGTGGAGCAAGAATGGGAACAAAGTGAAAACAAAGTGGGACAAGACCTCCAAAGTGGGGCAAGAATGGGAACAAAGTGGGAATAAAGGGGAACAAGAACTCCAAAGTGGGGCAAGAATGGGAACAAAGTGGAAACAAATTTAGAACAAGAACTCTAAAGTGGGGCAAGAATGGGAACAAAATGGGAACAAAAACTCCAAAGTTGGAGCAAAGTGGGAACAAAGTGGGAACAAGAATTCCAAAGTGGGGCAAGAATGGGAACAAAGTGGTGACAAGAACCCCAAAGTGGGGCAAGAATGGGAACAAAGTCGGAACAAAGGGGGAACAAAGTGGGAACAAGAACTCCAAACTGGGGGCAAGAATGGGAACAAAATGGGAACAAAGTGGGAACAAGAACCCCAAAGTGGAGCAAAATGGGAACAAAATGGGAACAAAGTGGGAACAAGAACCCCAAAGTGGGGCAAGAATGGGAGCAGAGTGGGAACAAAGTGGGAACAAGAACTCCAAAGTGAGAAAAGAATGGGAACAAAGTAGGACCAAAATGGGAACAAAGTGGGAACAAGAACCCCAAAGTGGGGCAAGAATGGGAACAAAGTGGGAACAAAGTGGGAACAAGAACTCCAAAGTGTGGCAAGAATGGGAACAAAGTGGGAACAAGAACTCCAAAGTGGGGCAAGAATGGGAACAACGTGGGAACAAGAACTCCAAAGTGGGGCAAGAATGGGAACAGAGTGGGAACAAAGTGGGAACAAGAACCCCAAAGTGGGGGCAAGAATGGGAGCAGAGTGGGAACAAAGTGGGAACAAGAACTCCAAAGTTGGAACAAAGTGGGAACAAAACCCCCAAAGTGGTGCAAGAATGGAACAAAGTGGGAACAAAGCGGGTACAAGAATTCCAAAGTGGGAAAAGAATGGGAACAAAGAATGGGAACAAAGTGGGAACAAGAACCCCAAAGTGGGGCAAGAATGGGAACAAAGTGGGGAACAAAGTGGGAACAAGAACTCCAAAGTGGGGCAAGAATGGAAACAAAGTGGGCACAAAGTGGGAACAAGAACCCCAAAGTGGGGCAAGAATGGGAATAAAGTGGTGAGGAAAGTGATAGTAAGAACCCCAAAGCCGGGCAAGAATGGGAACAAAGTGGGAGCAAAGTGGGAACAAGAACCCCAAAGCGGGGCAAGAATGGGAACAAAGTGGGAACAAGAACTCCAGATTGGGGCAAGAATGGGAACAAAGTGGGAACAAGAACTCCAAAGTGGGGCAAGAATGGGAACAAAGTGGGAACAAGAACTCCAAAGTGGGGCAAGAATGGGAACAAAGTGGGAACAAAGTGGGAACAAGAACTCCAAAGTGGGGCAAGAATGGGAACAAAGTGGGAACAAAGTGGGAACAAGAACTCCAAAGTGGGGCAAGAATGGGAACAAAGGGGGAACAAAGTGGGATCAAGAACCCCAAAGTGGGGCAAGAATGGGAACAAAGTGGGAACAAAGTGGGAACAAGAACTCCAAAGTGGGGCAAGAATGGGAACAAAGTGGGAATAGAGGGGAACAAGAACTCCAATGAGTGGGAACAAAGTGGAAACAAATTGAGAACAAGAACTCTAAAGTGGGGCAAGAATGGGAACGAAATGGGAACAAGAACTCCAAAGTGGGGCAAGACTGGGAACAGAGTGGGCACAAAGTGGAACAAGAAAGTGGGGCAAGAATGGGAGCCGAGTGGGAACAAAGTGGGAACAAGAACTCCAAAGTTGGAGCAAAGTGGGAATAAGTGGGAACAAGAACTCCAAAGTGGGGCAAGAATGGGAACAAAGTCGGAACAAGAACCCCAAAGTGGGGCAAGAATGGGAGCAGAGTGGAACGAAGTGGGAACAAGAACTCCAAAGTGGGAAAAGAATGGGAACAAAGTGGGACCAAAGTGGGAACAAGAACCCCAAAGTGGGGCAAGAATGGGAACAAAGTGGGAACAAGAACTCCAAAGTGTAGCAAGAATGGGAACAAAGTGGGAACAAGAACTCCAAAGTGGGGCAAGAATGGGAACAAAGTGGGGAACAAAGTGGGAACAAGAACTCCAAAGTGGGGCAAGAATGGGAACAAAGTGGGAAAAAAGTGGAACAAGAAAGTGAGCAAGAATGGGAGCCGAGTGGGAACAAAGTGGGAACAAGAACTCCAAAGTTGGAGCAAGAATGGGAACAAAGTGGGAACAAGAATTCCAAAGTGGGGCAAGAATGGGAACAAAATGGGAACAAAGTGGGAACAAGAACTCCAAAGTGGGGCAAGAATGGGAACAAAGTGGGAACAAAGTGGGAACAAGAACCCCAAAGTGGGGCAAGAGTGGGAACAAAGTGGGAACAAGAACTCCAAAGTGGGGCAAGAATGGGAACAAAGTGGGAACAAAGTGGAAACAAGACCTCCAAAGTGGGGCAAGAATGGAAACAAAGTGGGAACAAGAACTCCAAAGTGAGCAAGAATGGGAACAAAGTGGCAACAAAGTGGGAACAAGAACTCCAAAGTGGGGCAAGAATTGGAACAAAGTGGGAACAAAGTGGGAACAAGAACTCCAAAAGTGGGACAAGAATGGGAACAAAGTGGGAACAAGAATTCCAAACTGGTGCAAGAATGGGAACAAAGTGGGAACAAAGTGGGAACAAGAACTCCAAAGTGGGGCAAGAATTGGGGACAAAGTGGGAACAAGAACTCCAAAGTGGGGCAAGAATGGGAACAAAGTGGGAACAAAGTGGGAACAAGAACTCCAAAGTGGGGCAAGAATGGGAACAAAGTGGGAACAAAGTGGGAACAAGAACCCCAAAGTGAGGCAAGAGTGGGAACAAAGTGGGAACAAGAACCCCAAAGTGGGGCAAGAATGGGAACAAAGTGGGAACAAGAACCCCAAAGTGAGGCAAGAGTGGGAACAAAGTGGGAACAAGAACTCCAAAGTGGGGCAGAATGGGAACAAAGTAGGAACAAAGAGGGAACAAAAACTCCAAAGTGGGGCAAGAATGGGAACAAAGTGGGAACAAGAATTCCAAAGTGGGGCAAGAATGGGAACAAAGTGGGAACAAAGTGGGAACAAGAACCTCAAAGCGAGCAAAAATGAGGACAAAGTGGGAACAAAGCGGGAACAAGAACTCCAAAGTGGGGCAAGAATGGGAACAAAGTGGGAACAAGAACCCCAAAGTGGTGCAAGAATGGGAACAAAGTGGGAACAAGAACTCCAAAGTGGGGCAAGAATGGGAACAAAGTGGGAACAAGAACCTCAAAGTGGGGCAAGAATGGGAACAAAGTGGGAACAAGAACTCCAAAGTGGGGCAAGAATGGGAACAAACTGGGAACAAAGTGGGAACAAGAACTCAAAGTGGGGCAAGAATGGAAACAAAGTGGGCACAAAGTGGGAACAAGAACCCCAAAGTGGGGCAAGAATGGGAATAAAGTGGGGAAGAAAGTGGTATCAGAACCCCAAAGCGGGCAAGAATGGGAACAAAGTGGGAACAAGAACTCCAAAGTGGGGCACGAATGGGAACAGAGTGGGAACAAAGTGCAAAGTGGGGCAAGAATGGGAGCCGAGTGGGAACAAAGTGGGAACAAGAACTCTAAAGTTGGAGCAAAGTGGGAACAAAGTGGGAACAGGGCAAGAATGGGAATAAAGTGGGAACAAGAACCCCAAAGTGGGGCAAGAATGGGAACAAAGTAGGAAAAAAAGTGGGAACAAGAATTCCAAAGTGGGGCAAGAATGGGAACAAAGTGGGAACAAGAACCCCAAAGTGGGGCACGAATGGGAACAAAGTGGGAACAAAGGGGGAACATCCAAACTGGGGCAAGAATGGGAACAAAGTGGAAACAAGAACCCCAAAGTGGAGCAAAAATGGGAACAAAATGAGAACAAAG
Organism: Porites rus; assembly: GCA_964035705.1. Classification (NCBI taxonomy): domain Eukaryota; kingdom Metazoa; phylum Cnidaria; class Anthozoa; order Scleractinia; family Poritidae; genus Porites; species Porites rus. The sequence continues at coordinate 87,390 of CAXIVM010000428.1, read as the reverse complement.
TGGGAACAAGGACACCAAAGTGGTGCAAGAATGGGAGCAGAGTGGGAACAAAGTGGGAACAAGAACTCCAAAGTGGGAAAAGAATGGGAACAAAGTTGGACCAAAATGGGAACAAAGTGGGAACAAGAACCCCAAAGTGGGGCAAGAATGGGAACAAAGTGAGAACAAATTGAAAACAAGAACTCCAAAGTGTGGCAAGAATGGGAACAAAGTGGGAACAAGAACTCCAAAGTGGGGCAAGAATGGGAACAAAGTGGGAACAAGAACTCCAAAGTGGGGCAAGAATGGAACAGAGTGGGAACAAAGTGGGAACAAGAACCCCAAAGTGGGGGGCAAGAATGGGAGCAGAGTGGGAACAAAGTGGGAACAAGAACTCCAAAGTTGGAACAAAGTGGGAACAAGAACCCCAAAGTGGGCAAGAATGGGAACAAAGTGGGAACAAAGCGGGAACAAGAACTCCAAAGTGGGGCAAGAATGGGAACAAAGTGGGAACAAAGTGGGAACAAGAACCCCAAAGTGGGGCAAGAGTGGGAACAAAGTGGGAACAAGAACTCCAAAGTGGGAAAAGAATGGGAACAAAGTGGGACCAAAGTGGGAACAAGAACCCCAAAGTGGGGCAAGAATGGGAATAAAGTGGGGAAAGAAAGTGGTATCAGAACCCCAAAGCGGGGCAAGAATGGGAACAAAGTGGGAACAAAGTGGGAACAAGAACTCCAAATTGGTGCAAGAATGGGAAGAAAGTGGGAACAAAGTGGGAACAAGAACTCCAAAGTGGGGCAAGAATGGGAACAAAGTGGGGACAAGAACTCCAAAGTGGTGCAAGAATGGGAACAAAGTGGGAACAAGAACTCCAAAGTGGTGCAAGAATGGAAACAAAGTGGGCACAAAGTGGGAACAAGAACCCCAAAGTGGGGCAAGAATGGGAATAAAGTGGTGAAGAAAGTGGTAATAAGAACCCCAAAGCGGGGCAAGAATGGGAACAAAGTGGGAACAAAGTGGGAACAAGAACCCCAAAGTGGGGGCAAGAATGGGAACAAAGTGGGAACAAGAACTCCAAATTGTGCAAGAATGGGAAGAAAGTGGGAACAAGAACTCCAAAGTGGGGCAAGAATGGGAACAAAGTGGGAACAAGAACTCCAAAGTGGGGCAAGAATGGGAACAAAGTGGGAACAAAGTGGGAACAAGAACTCCAAAGTGGGGCAAGAATGGAACAAAGTGGGAACAAAGTGGGAACAAGAATTCCAAAGTGGGGCAAGAATGGGAACAAAGTGGATCAAGAACCCCAAAGTGGAGCAAGAATGGGAACAAAGTGAAAACAAAGTGGGAACAAGACCTCCAAAGTGGGGCAAGAATGGGAACAAAGTGGGAATAAAGGGGAACAAGAACTCCAAAGTGGGGCAAGAATGGGAACAAAGTGGAAACAAATTTAGAACAAGAACTCTAAAGTGGGCAAGAATGGGAACAAAATGGGGAACAAAAACTCCAAAGTTGGAGCAAAGTGGGAACAAAGTGGGAACAAGAATTCCAAAGTGGGGCAAGAATGGGAACAAAGTGGTGACAAGAACCCCAAAGTGGGGCAAGAATGGGAACAAAGTCGGAACAAAGGGGGGACAAAGTGGGAACAAGAACTCCAAACTGGGGCAAGAATGGGAACAAAATGGGAACAAAGTGGGAACAAGAACCCCAAAGTGGAGCAAAAATGGGAACAAAATGGGAACAAAGTGGGAACAAGAATTCCAAAGTGGGGCAAGAATGGGAACAAAGTGGGAACAAAGTGGGAACAAGAACCTCAAAGCGGGGCAAAAATGTGGACAAAGTGGGAACAAAGCGGGAACAAGAACTCCAAAGTGGGGCAAGAATGGGAACAAAGTGGGAACAAGAACCCCAAAGTGGTGCAAGAATGGGAACAAAGTGGGAACAAGAACTCCAAAGTGGGGCAAGAATGGGAACAAAGTGGGAACAAGAACCTCAAAGTGGGGCAAGAATGGGAACAAAGTGGGAACAAAGTGGGAACAAGAACTCCAAAGTGGGGCAAGAATGGGAACAAACTGGGAACAAAGTGGGAACAAGAACTCCAAAGTGGGGCACGAATGGGAACAGAGTGGGAACAAAGTGCAAAGTGGGGCAAGAATGGGAGCCGAGTGGGAACAAAGTGGGAACAAGAACTCTAAAGTTGGAGCAAAGTGGGAACAAAGTGGGAACAGGGCAAGAATGGGAATAAAGTGGGAACAAAGTGGGAACAAGAACCCCAAAGTGGGGCAAGAATGGAACAAAGTAGGACAAAGTGGGGCAAGAATGGGAACAAAGTGGGAACAAGAACCCCAAAGTGGGGCACGAATGGGAACAAAGTGGGAACAAAGGGAGAACAAAGTGGAAACAAGAACTCCAAACTGGGCAAGAATGGGAACAAAGTGGAAACAAGAACCCCAAAGTGGAGCAAAAATGGGAACAAAATGAGAACAAAGTGGGAACAAGGACACCAAAGTGGTGCAAGAATGGGGGCAGAGTGGGAACAAAGTGGGAACAAGAACTCCAAAGTGGAAAGAATGGGAACAAAGTGGGACCAAAATGGGGAACAAAGTGGGAACAAGAACCCAAAGTGGGGCAAGAATGGGAACAAAGTGAGAACAAATTGAAAACAAGAACTCCAAAGTGTGGCAAGAATGGGAACAAAGTGGGAACAAGAACTCCAAAGTGGGGCAAGAATGGGAACAAAGTGGGAACAAGAACTCCAAAGTGGTGCAAGA
>CAXIVM010000428.1:61200-84443 GCA_964035705.1 Porites rus | reverse complement strand
CTGGAAGCTTCGAGGTTTTAGGCTTTTGCTGTTGAGGTTTTAAGGTTTTAGGCCGGTTTTAAATTTATAGGCTAGGAGCTGCATGGTTTGAGGTCTGCAATTAAAAGCTTTTAGGGTTAGGCTAGAAGCTGCTTTGTCTTAGCATTTTTAATTGTGGAAAGAAAAAATCGGAAGAAGAAAGCATGTTTGTAGTTCCTAGTTTAGGAACTAAACCCTAAAAGGCGGAGCGAATGCCGGGTAGGAGCCGCCCACAAGCGGCGCGGGTGGGAAAAATGAAGGATACGGAACACAACCCCCGGAAACTAGTGCCACGGTACTCACGCCCAAGTAGCGACGAAGACAAACGACGAAATGAACCTCCGGCCGCGCCCTCGGTACTAAACCCTAAACCCTAAAACTGAAGCGAAGGCGCCGTCCGATACGGGCGCCCGAGCGTGCCGAAGCCCCGAGTCAGGGCAAGGCGGTGCCTGAGCAAGCGGTCGAGCGCCGCGAAGGCACCCGGGGCGCTCAGCCCCGCGGGCACGCCAATGCCCTGGCAAGCGGTCGAGCTTGCCCTAGAATAAGTAACCCTAAACCCTAGGACGGAGCGGGGCCTCCTCGAACAGGATTGCCTTTAAGAGCCCTCTCGTAGCGCAGGATTGCCTGGTGCCTCCCTGGTGCCTCCCAGGGTGTCCAAATGATCCTTTCCTGCCTCCCTGGTGCCTCCTTGGCGCCTCGCAGGCTGTCCAATTCTCCTTTCCTGCCTCCCTGGTGCCTCCCAGGCTGTCTATTTGGTTCTTTCCTGCCTCCCTGGTGCCTCCCTGGTGCCTCCCAGGCTGACCAATTGGTCCTTTCCTGCCTCCCTGGCGCCTCCCTGTCAAAGGGAATTCAGTCGGCCGTGGCGCCCACCCCAGGATTTGCCGCGAACCGGGCCGCTCGCCATTGAAATTATATTGAAAGTTAAACATGAAATTGACCAAAAAATTGAGGCTGTCAAACTCTAGTTTTCCAAGCCCGTGTTGAAAAGCTAGGTGGTTTTAGGCTTTTGCTGTTAAGGCTTTAGGGTTTTAGGTTGGAAGCTTGGAGGTTTTAGGCTTTTGCTGTCGAGGTTTTAGGGTTTTAGGCTGGAAAAGTTTCGCGGTTTTAGGCTTTCGCTGTTGAGGTTTTAGGGTTTTAGGCTGGAAGTTTCGGGGGTTTCGGCTTTTGCTATCAAGGTTTTAGGGGTTTAGGCTGGAAGCTTCGAGGTTTTAGGCTTTTGCTGTTGAGGTTTTCAGGTTTTAGGCCGGTTTTAAATTTATAGGTTAGGAGCTGCATGGTTTGAGGTCTGCATTTAAAAGCTTTTAGGGTTAGGCTAGAAGCTGCTTTATCTTAGCATTTTTAATTGTGGAAAGAAAAAATCGGAAGAAGAAAGCGTGTTTATAGCTCCTAGTTTAGGAACTAAACCCTAAAAGGCGGAGCGAATGCCGGGTAGGAGCCGCCCACAAGCGGCGCGGGTGGGAAAAATGAAGGATATGGAATACAACCCCCGGAAACTAGTGCCACGGTACTCACGCCCAAGTAGCGACGAAGACAAACGACGAAATGAACCTCCGGCCGCGCCCTCGGTACTAAACCCTAAAACTGATGCGAAGGCGCCGTCCGATACGGGCGCCCGAGCGTGCCGAAGCCCCGAGTCAGGGCAAGGCGGTGCCTGAGCAAGCGGTCGAGCGCCGCGAAGGCTCCCGGGGCGCTCAACCCCGCGGGCACGCTAATGCCCTAGCAAGCGGTCGAGCTTGCCCTAGAATAAGTAACCCTAAACCCTAGGACGGAGCGGGGCCTCGTCGAATAGGATTGCCCTTAAGAAGCTTCTCGTAGCGCAAGATTGCCTGGTGCCTCCCAGGGTGTCCAATTAATCCTTTCCTGCCTCCCTGGTGCCTCGCAGGCTGTCCAATTCTCCTATCCTGCCTCCCTGGTGCCTCCCAAGCTGTCTATTTGGTTCTTTCCTGCCTCCCCGGTGCCTCCCTGGCTGTCCAATTGGTCCTTTCCTGCCTCCCTGGTGTCCAATTATTCCTTTCCTGCCTCCCTGCTGCCTCCTTGGTGCCTCCCAGGCTGTCCAAATGGTCCTTTCCTGCCTCCCTGGTGCCTCCCTGGCCTCGTAAGCTGTCCAGCTAGTCCTTTCCTATCTCCCTTTGGTGCCTCCGGTGCCTCCCTGTGCCTCCGAGGCTGTCCAATTGGTCCTTTCCTGCCTCCCTAGTGCCTTGCAGGCTATCCAATGTCCTTTCCTGCCTCCCTGGTAGATCCCTCTGCGTCCCAACCTCTCCAAACGGTCCTTTCCTGCCTTCGTGGTGCCTCCCTGGTATCTTAGTCCTTTCCTGCCCTCGCTTGTGACAAGGGTCGCCGTGAACCATTTTGCCTTTGCGCTGTGGGTTTGCCCTCCGCTGAGCAAATTTCAATGGCGACCGGAACGATTCGCGCCAAATCCTCCTATCCTGCCTCCCTGGTGCCTCCCAAGCTGTCTATTTGGTTCTTTCCTGCCTCCCGGTGCCTCCCTGGCTGTCCAATTGGTCGTTTCCTGCCTCCCTGGTGTCCAATTATTCCTTTCCTGCCTCCCTGCTGCCTCCCAGGCTGTCCAAATGGTCCTTTCCTGCCTCCCTGGTGCCTCCCTGGCCTCGTAAGCTGTCCAGCTAGTCCTTTCCTATCTCCCTTTGGTGCCTCCGGTGCCTCCCTGTGCCTCCGAGGCTGTCCAATTGGTCCTTTCCTGCCTCCCTAGTGCCTTGCAGGCTATCCAATGTCCTTTCCTGCCTCCCTGGTAGATCCCTCTGCGTCCCAACCTCTCCAAACGGTCCTTTCCTGCCTTCGTGGTGCCTCCCTGGTGTCTCGCAGGCTGTCCAATTAGTCCTTTCCTGCCCTCGCTTGTGACAAGGGTCGCCGTGAACCATTTTGCCTTTGCGCTGTGGGTTTGCCCTCCGCTGAGCAAATTTCAATGGCGACCGGAACGATTCGCGCCAAATCCTCCTATCCTGCCTCCCTGGTGCCTCCCAAGCTGTCTATTTGGTTCTTTCCTGCCTCCCGGTGCCTCCCTGGCTGTCCAATTGGTCCTTTCCTGCCTCCCTGGTGTCCAAATGGTCCTTTCCTGCCTCCCTGGTGCCTCCCTGGCCTCGTAAGCTGTCCAGCTAGTCCTTTCCTATCTCCCTTTGGTGCCTCCGGTGCCTCCGAGGCTGTCCAATTGGTCCTTTCCTGCCTCCCTAGTGCCTTGCAGGCTATCCAATGTCCTTTCCTGCCTCCCTAGTAGATCCCTCTGCGTCCCAACCTCTCCAAACGGTCCTTTCCTGCCTTCGTGGTGCCTCCCTGGTATCTCGCAGGCTGTCCAATTAGTCCTTTCCTGCCCTCGCTTGTGACAAGGGTCGCCGTGAACCATTTTGCCTTTGCGCTGTGGGTTTGCCCTCCGCTGAGCAAATTTCAATGGCGACCGGAACGATTCGCGCCAAATCCTGGGGTGGGCCCCACGGCCGTCGAACGGAGTGCTTCGCAAAGGCCTTCTCCTTAAACTAAATCCCACACGCACGTGCCCGACCTTGCCGTTTAGTCCCCGAGCCGAACCTGGGCACGCGTTGCCAAACCTTGCCGTTTAGTCCCAAAGCCAAACCTTGGAATTGTCCGACCTTGCATTTTCGTCCCACTGCACACCCTTGGAACGCTCGCTTGGCTTTACGGCGTCGTTTTCAACCTTGCCCTCAGTCCCAAAGCCAAACCTTTGACTGATACTTTTCCCTTGCAGTGTCGAAGGTGCGCGCTCGCGACGGGCGGACGGCCGGCGCTTCGCTCCCTCGCTCTCGCTCGCGCCGCCCCTCCGCCCGTCCATCCTCGCCACTTCGCCACTCCTCGTCGCCATGTCCAGGTGAGCCGATAACTGAAAGAGAGAGGTTGTTGGGCCAGGCCTGAGGGTTCAAAGAACCCTAAACCCTAAAAGGTTAAGGTTTGGGTGGAGCGCCAGCGGGGGTGGGATTTGTCCGCGGACGCGGCGCGCGTGTGAATGGTGAGGGGGGGCGTGAAAGCAGGTTGGATAGCCCCCCCGTGAACGCACACGCGCGCTTGACCATCGACACCCTAAACCCTAAAACCCTGAACCCTAAAACCGAAATTGGATCGGCCATTTGAGTTGGTCCCTCTCCTCTCCTGCCCTCTACCTAGACTCACACACCTGGTTAGCGTAGCTCACTGTGAGGTACCCTATTTGGTTGCGCTTCTACTTTTCTCCCATCCTCTGCCTGCACTCACACACCAGGTCAGCTCTCTACCTGGACTCACACACCCGGTCAGCTCAAATGAGTGCGGGGTGACTTTGCTGGTGCAAATGCTGTTCAGTCCTCTACCAAAACTCCCGCTCCTGGTCATAGACAAATTGCACCGCTCGCATCACCAAGGCCCCCTTAAACATACATTTTCACTACCTTTTTTGGACCCTCTATTTTCGCTCTCCCCAACCAGGCGCTGACCTGCCGGGACCCCTGCGACCACCCCCCCCACACCCCCTATTACTTACTTCGTTCGCCCATCAAGGACTCAGCCATGCCTATCGGCTGGCTTTCGTAATATATGTACATAGTCATATCGCATAATTCTTTCAGCCATGTTCACACGTCAATAAACTGCCTTTGGCCTAGCCATGTGAGTAACGAACTTCGTTTGCGTAACTAACTTCAGCCTAGCCTATCGGTTAGCTTTCGTAAAATACCAGCCAATGAGAAACCTCACTCAAACTTTGTCGATTCCAAAACAAAGACCTTGTCAGTGTTTTGTATATAGTTTTCATTGGTCTACCATCCGTTGCAACACAAGATAGTTGGATTGTGTATGCTGCTTCGAGAATGGCACTTTTTTCAACAGCAAACAAATCAAAGGTGAAGCTTTCTGGAGCAATGGTTGTCAAACTTCCGTTCGTCGTTCAGGATCAATGTCAGCGGGTTGGATCCTTGTTAAAACTTCATAGGTAAAGTCGAGAAAAACATCCTTATATGGTCTTGGGACCTTGATGATGCACAAAACGAAAATTACATCAAACACACCAACCCCCCAACACCACACCTCAGCTGTAAATAACACAATCGGCTGCACAGGTGACTAACCTCGTGTCCCCAAAAGCACGTGCAATTTACTACCGAACAAACATATAACAACAATTTAGCTGCCTATCAGCAGTGACCAAACCCTCACCTAGACTGGATCACTGTTTTCCAGGTTGCCATTCCTCTTCACGTGGCACTTGAGAGCATGTGTCTTATGATGGGTAGCGAAGCCCGTGGTATGTGTCAAAACAGGATCAATCAACCTGCAGCCGGTTTTCCGCGTAGCAAATCATGTCTCATGCAGGTCAAGGACTTGCAGTCCCAAAAATGCTCCATGTAGGGGCTACGAACAAATGAGCCCGCTATGGTGGGATTGCTGCACTGTACAGAGATCCAAAAGCAACAAACTCCAGACCAGCCATCGTGGGACCTCATAGAATCTTATGTGGCTGTTGCAATTACAGGGCCTCTACAATTGCGTCGAGTTACTTGGTCTGTGAGCAACAGCTGCAAACTACAGCAGCAGCAGCAGCAGCAGCGGCAAACTACAGCAGCAGCAGCAAACTACAGCAGCAGCAGCAGCAAACTACAGCAGCAGCAGCAGGAGCAGCAGCAGCAGCAGGGCGCCCCTTGCCAAAAAGAAGTGTGATGTTGGAAGGATTTGCAGGAGAACCTAAGCATTGATTTCCGCTTGGGACAAGTATCCAGTTGTTGAAGCACGCTGCATTCTTACTTTGAATTCCAGCAATAGCTTGTGAAGAGTCATTGGAAGAAGGTATAAATTATCATACTGCGGCAGAAGCATGTGGCATAGTAATTCAGTTTTGTCAGCAAGATCAGCAAGCATCAACCCATATGTGTTTCCATAAAACACAACCAAGTCAGAGTCCCTCTGCCAGATCTGCCAAAATCCGCGCGACAAACTTGAGCTTCGGTGCGCAGAGCTTATGGTGCAGTCCGAAGGCCTCAAGAGCAAAACCATGCAGTTTGTTTGACAGCTCAGGACCGATCTTGGGAGGATGATGATGATGATGAGCACGACATGGTGGTGACAATAATGTTGTGTCGGGGGACAAGTGTTGACGTTAGTTGTGCGTGCCAACTGGTTTCACAACATTGTCATCAAATAAAGAGCATTGTCATTGATGTACATTAATGTCACAACGTTGTTGTCGGAGCAGTTTGGTGGGGACACAGCAGCTGGACTTAAGTTCCACTAGGGGAAACGCAAAAGAGAAAGATCAGGTAAAACACACACGCAATCAGTATGAACAACAACCAAGACGCCACGAAACCTGTAGTTTAGACACATGTGACGTGACACAACGTGCAAAGGCTGTGGGGCCGTTGCGGCGCCCGCCACCTTGTTTTTGGAGAGCTGAAACAATGGCCAAGCACACTTCCAAGTTTCGTTACGCTTTTGCGTAGCCAAAAACCTTTCACCCGATGAGCGGGTCTACAAACTCTACAAATGTTTGCAGGATCTGCTGCGAGCTGAAACTTTAAACTATCAGTCAGCCACACTGGTTACAAGGCAAACGCAAATGATCTATGTCAATATACCTTCGACACCGCAGTGCCTCTCAAGGAGCTGCCAAAATGTCAAAGGTACGTGATTGCCAAGATATTTGCAGTGTTCAAAGCAGAATCTGTTTCGGTATGTCAATGTGGCCTCGAGCAGCTGCTCAAAATATCTTCAGGTTGGTGGTCGTTCACTACAAAAGGGAGGTGCGGACTGCTTTCAACTTGGCATTGGAGGTTGGTGCTTTCCTTTGCCCCAAAGACATGCATGCTGCATAAGCACAAAATTTCAGGATAGTTGGTTGCATGGGCCTGTAAATCCAAGCTTTCGAACGTCGCCAAACCGATGCGAGTGTCCATTTGATTGGCTGGATCGGTTCTGGAGTTGACAGACGACGTGCCCGCAAGAATACATTAAATTGACATTCAAGGTCTTCTACCACACTTTGAATTCACAGCCGCTCATGCCGGCTTGAAGCACAGCTAGGCTGACTGGCCCCTTTGCACAGCCAGCTATGCTTGAAAACTGTTGGAGCGGAAAAAACCATCCGAGACCGTCAGTCCACAATTGCCTTGGTGTCAAACTGTAGAATAGACAAGGTTCAAATCAAATCGTTAACATGTGCACTACCAAAATGACATAAAGACTGGCAGCAGGATTTGCGCACATTTCTACAGTGCAGGAATTGAGCCCAAACCACCCCAGCCACGGCATGCCCATCTGATTCCACGTGCGCTGGCTGGTTGCCTGTAGAGCTGCGTGCCATGGCAAATGGTCAAACTGCGATACTTACGGCAAACAAAACCAACTGCTGATGCAAACAAGCGCGACAACATTGTAGCCTGTGTGGCTCTTTCATCCTGAAGGTCGGACCTGGCTTCTACACTTCTACATGTTTCTACGACAAACACACCTGCAATGAGTAACAAACCTAATTTGCAGCAGTCTTTTTACTTTTCTGGCCAAGTGAAGGCCGAGGGCTAGACCATGGCCATGTAGGCCAAGTAAAGGTGCCCTGAACAGGCCTCAGCAATTTTTTTTGGTAAACTTTGGTTGTTTCACAAATTTCCAAATTAATACATATTGACAGTTTTCACTCTTTGAGAGGCTTGCTTCTTTTCGATATCTTTTAAATTGATTTCGGACGGGTCTTCAAATACCTGTGCCAGAATGTGCAACCAAACATTTTCGATCGAACCTATATACCTACCCTACTTGTACATATAATATATTCATCTCTTGGTAAATGCCGTCTGATCGCTGCACATTTGCATGGAGTGAATTCTCTGAGCATTGAAACCACCATGTTCCCCCAACTTGCAAAGTTGTATATAAGGCCCATAACGATTGTTAATGTGATGACGCTTCACAAACCTCTTGTTTCACGGATGGCATCTGTGACTGCACAAGAATAGACGAAAATTGTTTGTTTACTTGTTCAATGAACACGGCACCGCCTGCCACTTCTTTGCGTTGATTCCTCGAAACGCAGCTTTAGCCTTGTGCGCAGGCTGTGGGGTGTACCGCTCGCGGGCTTCATGCGCACTTGAACTTATATGATGGCCTTCACCCGGTTCTCCTTGTCGGATGGCGCCACAGACCGGATCAAGACCTGTGCGTTTCAGCATCACGTAGCACGCCCTTACGACATTTGGGCTTGTCAAATTCCAGAATCTGTGCGCCCTTCGCGCCTTCAGCACTTGGTCTGGGTGGCTCCGCATGATTGCTGCATAAACCTGGCCCACTTGCAAGGCGAAACTCAACACGCAGCATGCCCACGACTAGTAGAAAGTTCCGTAGTAAGAAGCCTTTTGCCGCTAAAGACATGCTTTGCGGCCTTGATCTTTACACATGCGTCTTGGTAGGCCCCTCTTTGCCATGTTGTGTGTGGCGGCAGTGCGATTCCAATGGCCCAACACCATGAGTCATGACGTTGGAGATTTGTACTGGTTGGTTGCGTCGTCGATACACGCGCGCAAATCACCTTCGCGTCCCCCACCTCCGGTTTTGGGACCCTATTCAATAGGTCTTTCCATGTGAACAGCCAACCGTCCACCTCCATCGTGCACGATGTCTAGTATACGCGGTTCTTCTCTTCTGGAAACCTTGTTGTATATTCTTCCGTCGGCAATGAGCTTCGCCCCCCCCCACAGTGCGCTGTGGCATGCGTGGGCCAGAAGTAACTTGTGCCCTCAAGATCCGCTTCAACTGATTTTTCGCCCTCGCCCGCCCCTACTTTCCCTTGCCTGAGCTTCGCCGGCCTGACCTGTGTGAGATTTCGTATAAATCTTTGAGTGTGGAAGAGTTGTGGTGTTGGAGGGCGCGCAACTTGCGTTGGCCCAGCCTGCTTGTCAAGCTTTCTGGCTCTGGGACCCTCCGCCTGCGCCTCTCTTCTTTTGAAGGGTTTGAGTATGGCCAGCCCCAGGGCAAAAGCGAGAAGCAGCAGCGCAAATTTACCCCAGGCTGTTCTACGAAGTGCGGCGCGGTGGATTGTTAGCGTGGCCTTGAACCGAACAACTACCTGCAATTCATCAGGTAGGGATTTCTATCTACGGCCACCTATTCATCGAAAGAACAAGTCTGCCTACCAGGTCGCGTCTAAGCCTTACTGCCCCTATGGGCATCCGCGAAGCCTAAAACACATGTTGAACAGTTTCCTGGAAAAGCGTCCTTTCGTGCGTCGGTGAAGGTGATGGGCCCTGGGCTTCTGAAAGCGTCCAATTCGAAATCGGTTGTGGACGAATGTGGGCGATGAAACCTCCCAGGTCCACAGTGCCTGACAGCCCACTGACTGAGGAAGTTTCTCCGATCTAGGAGAGCGCCCCCTTCAGTCCCTCCGCTAGCCTTCGTCTCTGTCCACTTGCAAGTCACTCACGCGGTCAGGATAAGCGCCTTGCAAGTCTCAAACCGCTAATGACAAACGCAGAAAAGCAAATTGGGGTATTGATCCTATCAAACTAGGGAGGTGGAGCGTTGAGCGGCCTTGCCTTGTCATTGAGTTGTCAATTCTCTTCCTTGTCCAAGTCAACCTTTACACCTTCCTCGCTTCGAGGTCATTAAAGGTTTCTCATGGTTTTTCTCGCGTCTGTGAGCTGGTCTCATTTTTGGACCAACGGGCAAAGTTAAGGGCGGCTTGCCGGAGGAAACGCAAAGCCATATATATTTACGGGCGCGTGACTGACGGCTATGAACTGAAACTGTCCGCTTCCCTGTCGCGTTGGCACCTCCTTGCCGTCCTTGCCCGTCGCTCGCCGCTCGCCCCGCTCGTCAAAGCTCGAGGCATTTTTGCAACTCCAAGCGTCACCGTGCCTCAATCCCTTTTCTTTATTCCAACCTGTGTTTGGGTAGGGCCTAAAGCATGTAAGAGTTGCTGCTTGCGTCAATAGCTTCACAGCGCTGCGACCTACCTACAGCTGCCAAACAGCATCCTCTCACTTCTCTGCCTTGAAGCCTTCTGGCGCTTTGTTGATGCCAAAGGAACTCCCGCAAACAATTTCACGCCGGGCTCCACTCTATATCTTGCTAGACCTTTACCGGGAAGCTGCTCAGGTCGCCTCAGGGTCCTTCTCTCCAGAGTCGCCAACCAAAATGAACTTCCGCTCCGGAAACTGCGATAACAGACTCTCCACCTGACAGCAACGTGCCCTCAAAATGGCACGCCCGAAATGTTCTTTCAGTGGAACAAAATAAAGTCAGATTGCCCGAGCAATCCGGATTGGCATCTTTCCAAGGCCAAACAACGGCTTTTCACGTGTCCCGGCCTGTCTAAGCTTGAAGTTCGCTCGGTTTCTCCCAAGCAGCGGGCACAAATGAATGGAGGACACTGGGAAGCCCTCGCGTTGGTCAAAAACGGGTGAGAAAAAAAGCGTTGATTCGATTGCCATCAGCTTTCAAAGCTATCATAAAGCCGGGTCAAAAAGAACGAACATCGAGTATGGACAGTTCGCGTGCTCTGGCACTCTGAAGCTGCGAGTGGCAAGCGCCTTGCTGCGCAAGAACTTGGCCAAAGGTGCGTAAAGTTCTGGTGGACCTCGCAATTGAAACAACACAAACAACCAAACACTTGGGCCGAAACAAGATGGAGCCCACGAGCCCAAGTGTACACACGCCCTCGAAAACAAGCGGGCAATCACTGTTTGACGCTCTGGTGGGACACTCTTGCGGGCGACTCTTGTAGGAGACGCTCTTGTGGGACACTCTGGAAGAACACTCTTGTTGGGCACTCTTGTCGGAAAAGCTTGCTGGACTCTCTTGTCGGACAATTCTTGTGGGAGACTGTGTCTGTGTGGGGCATTGTGGAAAACTCTTGTGGGATACTCCTCTTGTCGGGCACTCTTGTGGGAAACTCCCACGCCCTTGAATGAGGACTCTCTTGTGGCATGGTGTTGTGGGACACTCTTGTGGGAGACTCTTATGGGGCACCCTTGCAAGACATTCTTGTAGGACACCCTTGTAGGGAACACTTGTGGGACATTTTCGGGGTGGGCGCGCTCTCTCAAGAAGCAGTCATGCGTCGAGCCTGCGCAGCAAGCGTTTTGCACGACACTTCCTCCGAAAGTGACGTGTCAAAAGTCTCGAAATCAAGCGCTTCGTAAAAAAGACTTCCTCCAAAAGTCACGCGTCACGAGACGTACTTCAGTGAAGCGGGAAATCTCATCTCGCAATCCCACCCCCCAACCACGCCCGACCACGCACCAATCCCAGTCACAGGGACATTCACCGCCACCACAGGTCGCAGCCTCACGCTTCCCTGCGCCTGCCTCGAAGCTTCAAGTTCGACGCCTCCAACACGCACGAAGGACTGCACCACACCTTCCACGAAAAGTGACGACATGGCATCTTCATGTCTCCAGCGTAAATTTGCACCACACCACAAGTTCGGAATGCTTTCGACACTTTCTGAGCGCGCTCACATCCACCAAAATTGCAATTTTAGCCGAGACTTCTCACGAAGACGCAGCTTTGAGGCAACAGCCTCAACTGCAAATCCCACTGTCAAAGCGACATCCAACACCTCCAACAAACCACCATGGGAACGCCAATCCCACGTCACAGCGAAGGAAGCTGACGATCTCCCCTTCAGACACTAACGTCATCAAAACGCAACGATTGCGCGACATTTCACATGTTTCGTCCACGTGTCACGTGTCATGCTTGTCACCACAAAACCCTTTCGCGCACTGTCAGCGCCATAGCGGCGCTACGACAACGTGTCGCGAACCCCAAACACAACGCGTCCTGAATTGAGAGCCACGCTCTTCGATACATAGTGGAAGCTAGCCTCCAACTTTTCCCAGCCTCCAAAATAAGGTGCAGAAAACCCTCACAAAAAGGCCTGGATTGCAGCAAAGAAAAGCTCATAATTTACACGTGGCCGGCCGCCAAAACACCACATTGGAAAAAAGCAGGCCAGGAGGCTAGGAACCCATTCTCTATTTGATCTTTGCAAATGATGGTTGCTCAGGCTGATGGTCATGGACCGTAGCTGCAGGAGTCTTGTGAACTTGTGCACTGCAAATCTAATGCAGCAAGACGCGCCCCTGCCTTGATATAGCTTTGCCATACCAGGCCTCGCAAAGCATCTTTAGCAGTGTTTGAAGCAAGCGCAAAGACAGAAACCGTAAAGCATATTTGGAACGCTGCAAAAAGCCAAGAGGCACATCAACAAAAGTCTTCAGGAAGGTGTTCTGCAAGACAGCCTGCAAAGCTGAGCCAAACATAGGAAACATTAAGCAAAGTGGTCAGTAGTTCAATGGTCCTTGATGCCATGAAAGACCTCTGTCACCTCAGCACGATGAAATTGAACTCGAACGTGTTTTACAATTTTTTGTCGCCTTGACAGTGTCATCAATGTCGGAGATAATTCCAACTCCTTGTGGGCCTGAGAGGAGCATTTCACTTACCAAGCTCAGTGTTGGGTCTTCATGGCAGGCTCAGCCACAAACGAACCATGGCTGCTACCTTAGTTTTCATTTGTAGTGGCCGGTCTTCTTTCCCAGCGCAACCAAACACACCACACTGGCCATGAATATTGGTACAAATCAATGCTATATTGACCAGAATTAAGCTGATCGATATGCCAGGCGGCCAAATGAACATGAACGTTCGGATAGACAATGTTTTTTGCACTAAGTGACAACTTCTCTAGTGTCTATTCTATTTCCCTTCTGTATTGAATGCCCGGTCCAAGCTCTCCAGCAGCTTTGACTGGAGCGGCTGACAGCCTACCATTGGCAGGAGCTGTGTTGAGCTTCATAAATGCATTAGTTTCAGAATACACACAATTGAAGTCAGCTGTTCTAACGGCCTTTGAGCATCCCCAGCCGCCTTATGCCAAACGTAAAGGGCAAAGTTTTGCAGCGTTTGAATCCAACACAACACAATCATGTCAATGCAATGCCAAAGATAGGTTTGCCATCGCCCTCTTGCAATGCTTGAAACAACATGGATAAAATGTCCTGGAATTCTTCCTTTCCCTGTCCCTCTACAGTACGCAAAACCACGCAAAACACATGAAATCCAGGCTACTGCAACTTCTGCCAAGCGCACCTGCCACGCGTGCTCGATGTCGTCAAGTCAAACGCCACAAAAAATGTTCCAACAAAAGAACATGTTGATTCCCAGGGTGTGTCACACGAAAGCCTGCAAAACAGAGTTTCACACAGCGCAGGCCTCGACTGAAGCCTGCTCCATAAATCGATCAGCCAACCTCACGCCCAGCTGTAAAAACATGCAGCAACACTAATTCACCAGTCTGTCAATACGGCGCAAATGCACAAGGTTCGCACGGGATGTTGTCGTCAGTGAACCTGACATTTGCCTGCAGAGCTGATTTGGCTTCGCAAAGCTTATACTTTCTGAGCGTAATGGCCTGAATCAAGCCGCTGCCGTCAGTTGGTGGCAATTTCTGCCAACCTATCGCAGCGCTCGATCTTTGTTTTCCAAAACATTGCAATTTTATTGTAGGAACATGTTGCAATATCCGCCGACCCCACTCGTGGGGTGAGGCGTGACTGTTGATGAAGGCTAAGGCTATGATTAAGGCTAAGGCTAAGGCTAGATTAAGGCTAAGGCTATACCTCCCCTACCCCTCCGGAGCCTTGTTGCAGTGACGAAAAGATTCCTTTCAGACCTTTTGCGGAGTTTTTTCCAGCATTTTCTGTGGTTCTTCTAGGTAGTTCTGTGGTTGTCTAAAGTCTCCATGTGTTTTTTTTGGTTCCCTGATTTTCAACAAAAAATGCTAACCCATTTTCCTCGATTTTCAATCGTTTTCCGCTGGATTTCAAGGATTTTCTAAGGTTTCTGTAAGATTTACTCATACCTTTCGTACCTTGTGCGAGGATGTTTCTAGGATTTTCTCTGCTTGTCTAGGGCCTCCGTGTTGTCTTTTTGGCGGGTTCCCAGATTTTCAAAGAAAAATACTAACCCATTGTCCTCGATTTTCTAACGTTGTCTGCTGGATTTCTAGGATGTTCTAAGGTTTTTGTCAGTTTTACTCTCCACCCGCGGGGAAAAATAAGCACGGTCCCCGGGCTCGAATCCCGGGCTGCTCGCGGCCTTGTTCCTTGCTAGTGCCCTTAGTTTTTGCTACTGCTACAGTTTCCAACATTGTCCGCTGGATTTCTAGAATTTGCAAAGGTTTTTGTAAGATTTACTCACGCCTTTCAGGTCTTTTGCCAGGGTTTCTTCCAGCCACTTCCCTGGGGGTCGGCGGCTGCCAGGCGTTAGCCTGGTTAAATATATTGTCATCTTTGTCTTCTGCAAACCCTTTGCGTACTTTTGGCTTTTGACTGGGGGCGCTGCCTGATTCTCCAAAAAACTTTGCTGTGAGGGGTTCTCACTTCTTGCATAAAAACAATTTTTGACCAAGATGATTGTGGCCGCAATTGTGGCCCTTTTCCTCCCACGGCTCTTCTCGAGGATGGGCTGAGATGACTTGGCTTTGTCTCCTATTGCCGGCAAAAAGAAACATCAAGTTGCCGCTATTGCTTCGGGTCGATGTTGGTGTAATGTTGTGTGCTGGAGTGATTTGGGGTTCCAAGTTTGAGGCCCAGGTCTTGCTTGCCTTTTGATAGTCAACAAACTGCCAAGACGAGTTCACTTGAGCAAGCGGCAAAGCGCCCAAGCAAACTACGGCTCATGTTGATGTTATCGATTGTGTTAGTTTGATGCTAAGTCGGATATCGCTTTCCATGAATTGGGAGTTCCCAAGGAACTTTTGACATGTGGTTCCGTCAAAACCAGCTGAGCAGCTGCTTGTCAAAGGGACCGGCCACTCCCTAGCAGTTGCCAGTGCGACGCTTGCCTTTCTAGAACGAAACTCCGTTGACAAACACAATTGCTCAAACACAATTAATTGTTGACAAACAACAATCACGCCAGCAACCTGTTGTCCATATGGCGCATGCGAAGTCGTGAGAACATTGGCATCATCTTCTGACCGATACGGCAATCTTTTTGCGCAACAACCTGCTATTATTTCAGACTCGAATCTTTGTCGGAAATACCCAAAGTCAAGGTCACCTCAACCCACAGGTGCAAAGGTCTCAGTCCATACTCCACTTTCATGAAGCAACAAGATTCCAGAGCTTTACAAGATTGCTCCTTTATACGCACGCGATGGTCTTGTGGTCGGTAACCTGTCGACATCACTCCCATCCGATCCCACCATCACCACCACGGCCCCGCTGAAAAATCATGGCACACACCCCAGACTTGACTCAAAGCTACAAAAGCTCTGAAGACATGACACTCTGCTTTCCCGGCTCACGTTTCCAAAGATTGCGTTGCAGGAAGGTCCGTTGCTCAGTTGTTCTAGTCACTAGTCACCACCCCTTTAACAGGCTTGACTTGATTGCTTGCGCAGGGGGCTTCAGAAACGGAGCGACCGCTGTGCGGTCTGCCAGCGGCGCAAACAGCTTGCCGGTGACCACCAAGTCACTAGCTTCATCGAATGCGCTCAGCGTTGTGGAACTTGAGACAATAATATTCCACAAGCAAGATCAAAGTATTGTAAGTGGAACATGATCTCATCGTTCAAGATATCGTTTTTGGTAGTTCACTATATCGATCTAGTCTATTGAAAACAACCCACATCATGGGGGGAACCCTCGAAGAGTATCTCTTACATGAACAGTTTCGCCTGTTGCTCATTTTGGATCACGTTGCCAAACAAGAGTCTGTACCCAAACTTCAGCAACCTGGCCCAAACATGCCCTGACAACAATTCTGCAAACACAAGCAGCACTTCTGAACTTCCTCCAAGAAAGGTGCTATCTTGAGGGCATTTGCCGTCTTGAGGGCACACGCAGCAGCTGGTTGCTTTGTCAACTTTGTAGCGCAATGTAACTTGGTTGTTATTCTTGAGACAACTTGAAGACTTCGCATTAAAGACGTTTTCTTTGCAGTTTTGGTGCCCACCAA
The DNA here is from genome assembly GCA_964035705.1 of Porites rus. Lineage (NCBI taxonomy): Eukaryota > Metazoa > Cnidaria > Anthozoa > Scleractinia > Poritidae > Porites > Porites rus. Next base: position 68,474 of record CAXIVM010000428.1, on the reverse strand, counting down.
ATGCCGCATATGCCGGCAGGGCTTCGCATTTGTTGGGGTGCCTGTTTGATTTTGGAAGGACTTGTTTGAACAAATACAGACACAGTGCCTCAAAACAACTCCAGCTGTTTGCTTGCCATCTGCATTTTGAAGTGCCCACAAAAAGAATCAGCAAATAAGCCTCAGTCAGTGCGTCTGCATGATACTTTTTTCCATTTGTCCGCCGCCCAGGAGCAATCACTTTGCTTTCAATGTCTTGAAGGCTGTCAGCTGTAACAAGTCTCACAGCTATTGCTTCTTGCTGGATTGACATGGGCTGGTTAGTGATGCTCCTGCTTGCCTTCCTTCAGAAAACAACTTTTTTGGAACTTGCAGAAAATAGGGCAAGAGCTGGCAGCAAGAACATCAAAGAAACTCTCTCTCTCTCTATGTATATATATATATGTGTATACTGTTGCAAACAGTTGGGATTGGTCGGGGTCAAGCTCATTTCTTTTCTTGCAGATCCCCACAAGCATGGAACGCCCGCCACACGCAACTCCCCATGCAATGGGGCTTGGAAGTCGTGTGAAACAACCCGGTGCGACAATCTTGGAGAATTTGGGAGGGGTTGAGGCATTGTTCAGCGATGTTCAGCCTCTAAGATGCTGCAAATTCCTGCCTTCGTCCCCGTAGCGAGGGCCACCTATACCTGCACACAAACGTTGTCGACGAAATTACAAGCAAACAGGCCGACCCAAAGCAGCCAAGCAAATGAGCTCTGCATCTGAGGAGGCAGCGAACTTCCAGGCGTTGCAAAGCGCGGTCGCTTGTGAGCGGCATCCTCACATGACTGACAGAAGGCCCAATGCCCAAACCACTCTCAATTGAGCCAAAAAGCACATCCTTTTCTTTTGACCATAGAATCGACCCCTTCAAAAGAATCTGGTGTTTCGAGAACAAAACCCAACATCAATCCATTCAGGCTCTCGACGCAAATCAATCTCATAAATAATGAACTACGCTGTTGGAAGCAGCGGCTCGTGCAGTTTGAAATGGAGGTGTGCATTGTATGCGTGGGTGCTGAAAGGGCCTGTCCTCTCGCATGTTGTGCATGAACTTATACTTTATGCGCTGAGGCTCGTGCGAACAGAACAAACCGGGGCCTTATCTCGCTCTTTCCGCCAGTGCTCAACAGTCTTTTTCTGAGACCTTGGCGCCTAAAAGGCAGCTTTTGCTGATGTCGCGCAGCCGCGGAGGCTTGGGCTGACAATGTACACCTTGGCAGCCTTTAGAGAACCTGACCTCGATGGTGACTCACAGTTCCCTGTCAGGCTGAGCAGAAGGTGAAACATCTTGTGGAAGTCCTGCTTATGCCATTGCTTCCAACAAGAATTGAGCCTCGAGCGGAAAACTGTTTGGAAGACAAAGGCTTGGGGAAACATGCTTGTCACCTTTAACAAAAGACTTGGTGGTACTTGGCAAAGCCCCTTTCGCACAAGGGCTGAGCAGCTTTATGCAGCTTTAGCACCAGCAGCAGCAGGGGCTACAAAGACACTTTCAAGAATACAGTAGTACTTTGGGCCTGTGGTGCAAGAGCAAACAGGAGGGGAACCTTGGCTGGATCTAGTGCATCAGTATATCGTCAGGAGCATTGTACACATGGCGATCGAGATGAATATGAGTCAGGAGTTAGGGCGCGCATGGGCCAAGAGCTACACAAGTGCGGCAATTGGGTTAGGACCTGGAATTCTGAAACTACTTAAGCTATTGCAACCGTTCTTCTCACTTGGTGGCTAAGTGGAGCTTGTTCTGCACACGCAGGATGTGGCGAGCACGTCGAACATCTCTCTTGGAAAGGCCCGCGGCAAGGAGTGTGCAAGAATCTTCAGAAACAATTTAGCAAATGCAGTTTCCAATCGATGAAGCAGTGGACGCAAAAGCCTTTGAGGCCAAGAAAACACCCAGGACCCGATTGTTGCGAAGGATGGCTCTGGGAAGTCATACCTCTTGAAAAGTGGAGTCCTCGCAAAGAGGCTCACAAGAACGGGAGAGAAGAATCTGAAGGAAGCGTCGGCAGTGTGGAATCTTTGTGGGAAGTCTGTAGAGAGAATCTGAAGGGCGTCTCCCTCACTTGTGCGCCTGCACGCATGTGGATACTCATCAATCAAACACTTGCGCATTGAAACTGTTTTCGGACAGGACTAAACTTAAACAAGTGGACAGAATCTCAATCTCAAGCAAAGCTCAAGCAACACTCAATAAGAAAGACAGGGCAAAATTTAGACTGCAACCCGTACATATCTGTGTGTACCATTGTATAACTATAACACTTGACACCGCCCTTTGCAAGTGGACCAGCGACTTGCGTAAATTTTGCTACAACCTCCGAGTACCTCCAAGGTGTTATACGTTGATGTACCTACCAGTAGAGTCTCGTGGCACCAGCAGCAAAACGCAGGTGAAGACCTTGTCAAATCGGGCCCCCTTTATCACATGCTCACAATCAAACAACCCTGATTTGCTTGACTGGCAACCAAGGCCAAGGAGCTGGAAGCTTCGGAAGATCAGCCGAGCTCGCTCCTGCGTTCGAACAAAGCTGCTTGCCTAGCTATTCAGCAACTGGCAAATTGCACTCTGCAAACTCTGCAAACTCTTGATTGGGCCTCGTAAATTCTAATCGCATCCTCGTTGAAGTCGCTCTCACTTACATCGTGCAACGAGCGGAAAAGTTGACGACCTGCACAGCTCATGAATGTGACACTCGATCCAAAAGCTCTGAAAGCGGTCCTGCTGGCAGGAAGTGGAGTGAGACTGTCCTTCACCAACAGAGTAATCGCTTCGTAAGCTTCCGGCCCATGGCCAGTAGCATCGCCTTTGAGGCTGAGGTTTGACAAACAGCTCAGCTCAGTCAGATCATGAAAAATGTTCTGTGTATATATATATGTACACACACATACAATAACAATACACAAAACAGCTGCGACATGGCCTTCTCTGGTGTGCCACATTAATCTTTCTAAATATCAACTTTGTGCCTCTGGACCATGTGCATGACGCCCCTGGCTCTGGCGAAAAAGCTGAACCTGCAGTTGGAGGTTTCGTAGATTGCGAGGCTGTTTAGACTGATTCAGATTGACAAACGACATGGATTGTCAAATACAGAATTCTTGAGATAGGGTCTCTTAGGGCCTCGATGGGCAGAATCCAATCCTTCCCCTGGCGCCTGCGGGGCAAACTTGAATTCTGCTAATAGAATTGAGCTAATTTTTAAAACTTTTTGTGCAAAGTCCTTGCGCTTCCACAGCGTAAGGCAATGCCATGACCTCAAACAATACTGCGCACGTAGCAAGCGGATATTCTCAATCGTGAGTGAGGTGATCACTGGATTGGCTTTTGGCTTCACCTCCAATAGCCACCTGCAGTTCGCTTGTCCCACAAGGGTAGCGAATTGGATACGAGGACTATGCGCATAATCAACACCAGTGGCAAACTGACCTTCTGACTAAGCTGCTCGTCAACTGCAGCCCACAGTCGTGCGACCTCCCAAATTTAGGTATAGTATATATATATATATAAATACACCAACTTCATGTATGCTTACTAAGGTCCAAGAAAACCAAACCAAGTGAATCCAAGAAAATTAAAAAATACACGGGAGCTCAAAGTATAGCTTGGCCTCTTTGAGAAGCGTCGCTGCTCGAGTGTTCAAGCTGCCAGTCCCACTCGCCCAAACTTCCTGGAATCGAGTTTGCTTCTACAAGACCTGGTTTGCGATGATGGTCAAATGCCCAAATGAGCCTCAACATGGGAGAAATCAATGCACTGACATCATTGATGCTGTAACTGCATGAGATACAGTGCAAGACCAAGTGACAGAAACGTAAAAAGACTTGATAGCGTAGAAACTGCCCAAACCCCAAACCTTAACTAGGGGTGCTAAGACCCTGGTATGACAGGAGGGTTGCTAGGCATTACCAATGTTCCTGGGAAGGTTTCTGTCCTAGGGGTTGGAGCAACCCTGCTAAGTGTCCTGGACTGTTGCATTGAAAGCCTGCAGCCAGTCCAATGGGCCTTCGTCCGCCTGAATGCAAATGTGTTGTTTCGCCAGTCTTTAGCACCTCTTTCCTTTGGGCAAGTTTGGGAAAGTCAGCATTTTAATATGCTTCCACTCTATTCAGAAGGTCCTCGTGTTCTCTCTCAACTTCGATTTTCTGCCTCATCCGGGACGTTTCTTGCAACTGCAGCTGCTGCCTCGGGAGGAGGCGTGACGCTCAAACTCTCAAATGTTGCGTGGAATTCAACCCAAGCTGCAGCTTGCGCTGCGCTGGAGAACAGTGCTGAGATGTGTGTTGAGATCCCAGCCAAAATCAAAGAACTACCAACGATGGCTGGAAGGCCCTGTTGAGCAGTGTTGCACTCATGCGATCAGTTACCGCTCAGCAGGCATTGCATCACCCCAAAATTGGCGACCAAGTGTTTGCAGCAGGTTGTTGTAATACTACTAGTGATGCCTCACTTGCTGTGGCAGATGAAGCTGCAGCAATCACATCCTCAACAAACAATATTTGGAAGTTGAAATCCACAAAATTTTGCTGCATGAAACAATGCTATAGATCGCTCTAGTGACATATGGGCCTCCACAGCCGCCAGCTGCATTCCAGATAGCATGCGTATGGCATCCTTTCACAAGCGCCAGCACCCATCCAAAAACAACAACACCTTGTGCTTTGTTTGGCATCCAGAAACCAAAACCATCGAACACTTTCCTCGGTGAGGGTAGCAAATTTCAGAAGGGGAACCTTGGCGGCAAATGTTCAAGTACTGAAGTTGCACTTGCTTCTATTTCCAGCGAGATCACCGGTTTGAGGCCAACACTTCTGACGCTATGGCGAGGGTGAGAACAGCGCCGGCTGCAGCAAGGTCTTGCAGGCTGAATTCCGTTTTTCACAGCTCATTATATACAAACAAACCATGCGATATGTACACGGTAAACATTTTATGTATGCGTGAGTGTGTGCACGCGTGTAGAGACACCGTTGCAGCACTCAGGCTTTTGGCTTACCTGCACCCCGCGTGCGTGCTAGTTTTGATAGCTTTTCGAGTGAACCCGAAGAGTGTTCTCCGTTGACCGAGCTGCTTTTCTGCAACTCTACATTTTGGCCAATCGGGGTGAGCTCGACATGTTTCGACCATTCTCCACCCAGTCACGGAGGAGCACGTAGCGCAGGGAACTTTTGCAGAAGTCCCTATATAATCTTTGTATATCTTTGTATTGTAATGGAGTTTCAGTGGCGCTCTTAGAGTTCTTGGCGCCACTTGGCCGGGTTCGTCCCGGCACAGGGAGGTAGATTTTCGTCCTTCCTTTTCTCCTCTTCTGTGTCTTTCTTTGCCTTGAAATTTCAATCATTTTTGGATGCCTTTGAAAATTCCTGACTCCTTGTTTCTGGACTTCATGGGTTGCGTGCTTTCCGTTTCGCCTTTGCCTTCGGCCTCTTCCCCTTCTCTTTCTTCTTTAATTGTCCGGTTGTTTATATGTATATACTTACCATTGTTTACCTATATAATCATGTGTCTATGTAAACACTAGGGTGAGATGACTTAGGCCAATTGGGTCGAAATGACATACAACTTTCCCAGGGCAAGTCCTAAGTCATGTACAAATGTTATACAGGGCAATTTCATTGGCACACACTCATGACATAGGCCGTTGACCTGGTCCTGAGTCTTTTATTTTTTTTGGGGGGGTTGGTGGGGGGCATGTTCCTGGAAGATTAGAGCTAATGAAAGTCCACATGTCATAGGAACATCTTTTGCTTTATCTGAAGCGATGGACGTATGTCATAAACGGTTGAGGTGTGTGGATGTGTGTGGATTTGGTGTGTGTGCTGAACACAAAGCACACGAGATAGGCAGGCAGGGCAGTTGGCGATGTGACTTAGGAATCCTGTCCTGTCTCATTAAATTCATTAAGAACACATTACTATCTCATTTAAGTCTGCCTTTGTGCGTTTTTGCTCTAAAATTCCTATCTCTCGATGGTTTATTCATTGTTTAGATACCAAAGTCGTATGTCTTGATGCTTGTCAATATAAAATCAACTGTTTTTAGGATCTTTGGTGACAACCTCTGGCATCTCTGATTTTGAGGTTTTTCCAAGCTTTTGCTTCATGACATAAATACTTGTGGGGGGCAGGCTAAACCTTCATGACTTAGCCGCCGCAATTTGGAGGTAGTTTCACAAGTCCTGTGTCATTTCAGCCTAGTATAGTTTTTTTTGTTTTCTCCTTTCCGTTCGCGGGATCTTCTACTTGACGATACACTTAGATCCTGAGATGCCAACCACTTGAGCGGCGTATGTGCTTTTAGCTATCGCAAATGATTCAGCAGGGGGACCGTCCATGTGGGGCCATCCATGTCTCTGCGCGATGGTCCTACGAAGTGGCCACAGCACATGCGGACATCACGGCTGACCACTGTTACGTACCTAATTCCTTTTAACGTTGATAGCTACAGCCCACTATTGCAGTTTTGAAAAGACTGTTTTGCAAAGTTCGGCCGTCCTGCGTTGGGAATTGGGACGGGGCATATTGAGAAACCATTTCCACTTTGAGTTGAAGATTGCGCTTTTCCTGTGTGATCATGCATCTGGATGCATCTTGCGTTTACACAGATATACCTGCGTATTGTACATCATGCTGCGTTGGTTACGGGCTTCATGTTCGTTCTGGCACTGGTTGTGCGTGGTGTTTACGAACCTCATGCTGTGGAAACACACTGGGAGCAAAGTCGATGCCAAGTAGAATAAACCAAAAAACATAAAACACGGGTGTGTATCAGTCAAACATGTTCGTCGGACTGCCCAATAGGGCTCTCACTGACCTTCCGTTAATTGCTCACTTCCTGGGTTGGGGACGTCTCACTCGTTCCCACAGGTCTAAGTTAAAAGAGATGCATCAAAAGGAAACACCCTGAAGTTTTCACCGCCCGGTGCGCCACAGACTGAATACAACAGTGCACACTGAACGCCAAGCCTTGTGGACTCCGCCAATCACCAGCAACACGCCGCGCTCACGTACGCATGTTTCCCGTTCCCCAATGGCACGGAGCCACGCAAATACACATTCCACCAGGTCACGCAAATCTGCATGGGGCAGCAGTGCAGCATCACAAACGCAATTTCGGTACACCGAGCGCCGGAAACTGGATACAAGTATGTAACATCAAACCCCGTGGACACCGCCAATCATCCCGCTCCGCAGAAGCGCGTTTACACACGCATGTTTTCGTTTCCCAGTGGCACTACAAAGCTGCTA